>JAKSZP010018531.1:0-170161 GCA_022478985.1 Massospora cicadina
TAATCACAGTGCTAGATTGTTCTTTATCTAGACTGCTAGTCCTTTTCCAACATCTTGAACAGTTTGCTTTTGTCTACCCAACGCCATATTATCTTTTCTCTAGGCTTCTATTCCAACATTGATCGACAACATGCCCTAGTTTTCCACATTGGTAGCAGCAGTTTTGAATTTTATCCATTCATTTCAGTCCTTTGAGATTATGTCCCATAGTGACTCAATTCTCTTGTTCCTTGTTGGGCTCAAAGAATTTCACTGTATTCTGAGCTCTGGCAGATTTGGCTTTAAAGGTTCATCTAGGTGCTTCAAATGTTGCTCCTAGCATCTTGAGATACTCCACTAACTGTGACGTGAAAGTCAAGTTTACAAGCATCAAACTCAAAGCACAGTGCAAAACTCTGTAGGGTCAAAGCGCCGCTTTCATGGCTATACGCGCATCAATTTTATAATCACTTACATGCCAGCCAGGATTTGTGATTCCTTGTAAAATTGGTCAGTGAAAGCAGCCAAAGTTTTGTTCTTTATTAATTGGATTCACATAAAATCCTGCCTACGGTTGGCCATGCACATAGGACTACCAAACTCAGTCATTATATCTTATTTGGTGTCGCCTTAAGTCCAATTTTCCCCGTTGCAATGAAGCAACACCTTATTTTGCACTCAGTGTCTAAGCAATTCAACACAGCACTGCTTTCTGTTTGTCCTCATAACTTGAATCATCATTTCGAAGAGGTGGAAATAAGCTTGTGAATTTTTTAGTGAAATGTATATAATTTCAGCGTACTCCAAAATTCTTTTATTGCTATGGCGTCAGGAGATTCCTGCGCAGCAACTCAACTAACAAAAGTTTATTTTCAGGGGTTTTTGCCAGAATTTCTCAAAAGATCCATACATAGTCCTAGAGGTTTGTACTTTCCCAACTAGAATTTTGTGTATTTAGTTAATGACTTCATTCGCCTCCATCTGAGCGCAATCACAATTGTTATTTTCAAGTTCTTCCAAGTTCTATAGCATCCGCGCCATGTCTTCCTTAATCCAGCAGAAGTGTTCTCTATCTGCTTCTCATTCAATTTTTAGAATAGTATCCCCTTGATTAATTTAATATACTTCCAATTCAATGAGGTGCCTTCCCATAAAAATCATTATAGACCTTTCTGACTTGTTTGATTTCCTCCTCGGATTTCGCCACTTGCTCCTCCAAATTAGCAATATCAGCTTGTTATGGTGAATTCAATGCTTTCTTGGTAATGGATTTCAATTACGTCCTCAACTTCTTAGGTTCATTTCTAAATGACATCGTGCTGATAGCTTCTTCTGTATATTTGCCTAGAACTCAACACTTCTGTAGTTAGAACCAAATGAAACTTTTTGAGCTGGGTTTCTCGCCGTAGCTCTTAAGTCTTCTGCATAGGTTCTGGTGTGCATTGAATATAAATGATAGATATTGCCAATTGACTGGGTTGACAATAGTATGATGGCTAATTCCTAGTTGAGATTTTTACCACCAATTTGATTGTTGTACTTAACGCTAGACTTTTGTTAACGCTCTTCCTTCTTTCCCTAGAAAGGTACTATGTCAAATTCTCCAGACAAAAAGGGAATTCTATCCTTTCAACTTTTCATCTTCTCTCAGGATTTGTGAAGAACTTAACAAGCAATATCTAATTAAAGAATATCTTCTCATTCAATTCTAGTTATATAGTAAAAGATTTAATATATGTTTAACAGTTAATTAAGTCTTAAATTATCTGCTTTATTTACTTAAAATCAATGAATCCTTTGCCCAACTATTATGTTGGCACCTCCCACTGAATATGGCAGCTGTTGACGACAGATTATCTCTCCTAAGTCACACCCCACATGGTGTTTTCTCCCTCCATTAAGCCAATTATGCCACCAACTAGCTATGCGATCTTTTATGGTAAATCAATAGATTCACCCCTCAATTTTTATTTCATTAAACTCAGTGGAGTGAACTAAACTGGCTAGCCTTCATGTTGCTACCAAAAGTGGTGTCAAATCTTTAGTAATTAATCATAAACTCCTGACGCATTAGACAACGAAAGATCGCTGATATAATTTAATTTACGATTAAGTAAATCAGCAATTAAAACCATAGTAAATAAATTGTTGGATATCATACTCAACGAAGTATTAAATTTCAGCGGGTTTGAACCCTAGCAGACTTAATTAATATCCAAAAGGATTAACTACCAATAGTTATCATCTCTTATGATGATCTATCCACTAAGGTTTTTCATCTAGTAGGCAAAGCAGATTTTGTTATAATATGATTAGGTTGGATAAGATGGTCCTAAAATTCCAACGCCATGGTAACCTACTAAGAAAAAGTGTCTAGATTTATTAATTTTTTAGTTTTGACTTGGTTTATATCTTAGAGAAAAGATCGCAGCTAATATTATCTAGCACTACTGCAGAGGTAGAGATTATTAAATCTCATATATTCATAGGTAAAGAGGAGTAAACCCCAAGTGATATGGTTTAAGGTGGCCCTGAAGTTCCATATTTCTAGCGTGGTCTACATCTGGGCGATCTTTATCTGTCTAATGCGTCAGGAGTAAATCAAAATTTAATTAAAGAACCCATATCTATATTAGTTATAATTTCACTTTGATTTACCCCACTTCAACTCAAGTCACATATGTGCATAATAGGCAATAAAGAAGATATGTGCACAAATGAATACTGAGATAGAATGTAATCTTTTATTCAAAGGTAAATTAAAAGGGTAATGTTATACTTTTGGCAGTATAGTGGAGATATGCCAAGGGGGCTTTGCACAGGGTTAAGCCCTAACGAGCAAAAGTGACAACGATAAGAAAATTGCCATCCTCAAGAAAACATAATAAACTTAATAAATTATGGAGCTTTTGCCTCAAATTCACTATTTTACTCAATATAATATCTTCACCGGATACTCCCTATTCCACTCGCTCTATTCTACTGATAATCCTCCTCTTACAATCCTCTCCTCTCACTTATATATATCCAACTTCAGTTGATACCAAGCCTTTTGCTTAGATTATTCATTACGGCATATTCTCATTAGTTCCAGAAGAGTTTACCATTTATTAAATTCACAATCTACTTGGTTCAAGGCAATCTACCAATTCTTCATCTTACATCAACATCGCCTAATCAGCTGATTTGGAGGATACCCAATAATTACTGATCCTGACCCAATATCGACTTATCCTGAGGGCGCTCAAATACTTGTACTCTATAATCATTGCTGGCAGATTCTAGCTAGTTTGCCATAGCCATTTAGAGCATATTGCCAGGTTATATTACAATCTTGATTTTACCCACCTCTTGACTAGATGATAAGAATCCTCTTGCTCATACGCCTGAAGAAATTTTGCATACACTCAGTTAATAATATGACTACTCGCGGGTCCTTGATGGTATAGGTGTCAACACCTTTCATAACAACTTCAAATGGACCAATCCAGATACTTGCCAATTTGTGCTTCCAGATAAACCCATGTCATTCATATAATAGAACCATGTCCCCATATTTGAAATGAGCTAGCCCGCTACGCCATACCTGATTGGCAGCCTTATTTGTAATATTCTTAGTAAGCTGAACAAGCACACTTCAGTTTACAATTTGATTAATGTGTCAGCTAGGGTCACAAATAACGTTGGGGATCCGTTCCACTGATATCTTCTACACAGGCTTAGAGCAGCTCCAGAAGCGCTGGGTGTTATCCATACAGTAATTGAAAGGGGCTCTTCCCCATGGCAGAATGATAGCTAATGTTATTAGAAAAGATGGCGATGGATAAAAGAGAACTCTAATCTGAAGGTCAATTGCTACCAATTATGGGAATATATTAGTAAAGCCCTACTAACTCGCTCAACCATCCCATTATACTCAGGGTTGTACAGGTCATTAGAACACCAATGATGTTCTTAAGTTCATTCATTTTTGGAAACATGTGTGATGTAAAATTAGATACGTTATAAGTAAGGAGGAACTGAGGGCAGCCATGTAACTGGATGATGCATTCCATTATAACTTGACCACTGATCTCCCCCAAATCTCGTATTGCCCGCGCTTCAACCCACCTGGTCAAGTGGTCAATTGCTACCAGAATGTATTTTAACTGGTTATCTCTAATTGTCAGAGGGCCAATGACATCAATGGAAGCTGTATGCCAAGAAAAGTGCATTTTCACTAACCTGTACAAAGTCTTCTGGCGGAATAGCTTTTCCACTTGGCACTGGTGACAGCATGAGATATTTTCAAGCACATCAAAGTTCATGCTTTAAAAGTAATACCTAGGCTGCAACAATTCCAATGTATCACGCGCTTTCCTCATGTCCAACTGCCTTATGTGCACTCATAAAAATGCTGGGCTGGGCCAAGGGTTGCGGAAAGTTCACTGTAGAATCTCCAATCCGCTTGTACAACTCACCATGCCATTTCAGCGTATTTGCTTACATCTTGTTTATTGCCTATAAGACTTGAGGTGGTTCATCATCATATTTTCACTGATCATTTTGTCATACATCACATCACTCAAATCTGATGTGACAGCAACCGTTGGCAACCTCAACAAGCAATTGGCATTCTGGTGATTTGCTCCAGGTTGGTAATAATTTTAAAGTCAAAAGCCTGCTGTTTGAGGGACCATTGGTCTAGAAGCCCTTCAGGCTTCATGATATTCTGCAACCATCATATGAAGCATGATCTATTTTGACTTTAAACTTTAATCCATGCAAATAAACCCTAAATTGTTTATACACATAAATCACTGACAAGTACTCACGCTCAGTAATGTATAATTACGCTCATGGCAATTCATGGTCCAGCTTCAGTATGCAATGGGGTGCTCGTCCCCCTCATTGTCTTTTTGGGATAAGAACATCCCAAGGGCGGAAAGGGATGAATCCATCTGGATGGTAAACTCATTATCATGATTTGGATATTGCAGCGCTGGCGCACTGCTTATCGCCATCCAAAGTGTGTAAAAGGAAAATCGAAGACGTTCCATACATTCAAATCCAGCATCCTTATTTAATAGTTTAAACAGTGTACATCCAATACAGCTGAAGTTGTTTAAAAAAGCGTTGGTAGTAGCTAACCATCCCCAAAAATATATATATGTCACAATTACTATTTGGTATAGTCACCTTTCAGATAGCCTCCACCTTGGTTGGTTGAGGCTTCAGCCCAGTTGCATTTACAACAAACCCAAGGTACTCCAGTTAGTCCTTAAAGAGGTGGTATTTAATGGATTTGATTTTGATGTTGGCCTCCATAGGCTGGTGGAAGACCTCCTCCAGATGGGTAAGATGCTTAGTGAAAGTAAGTGAAAAGACATTGATATTGTCGAGGTACATGATTATGTACGACAGTTTTGGGTCGTTGGGAATAGTCTCCATGGCCCGTTGTAACAAAGCTGGGGCATTACACAGCCCTTGTGGCATCTGGGTTGGCTGAAAAAGCCCCTTGGACGTGATAATGGCGCATTTCTCCTGTTTTACCATGGGCAACTCAATTTTCCGTAACTGGATATCAAAGCCATTGCTGAAAAGTAACGAGCTCCTCCCAATCAATCTAAGGTATCATCAATTAGCGGCAAGGGATATGAGTCCTTTTTGGTAATGCTGTTGAGCTTCTGGTATTCTATTACAACCCAGTTTGTACCATCCTTCTTTTTGACAATTAAAGGGAAATTTAATGGACTCCTTGAGCTTTCAGGCATCCCTTGCTCCAGCAACTTTTTGATTTCCTTGGTAATGACGTCTATGGCTGCCCTTGATGGCAGATTGGACAAGACCTTATGGGATGATGAATCCCAGTGTCCACTTGATGGGCCACCCCACAACAGCACGCTAAGTCATGATCGCCAGCAGCAAAGATATCTTTATATCTTTCCTATAAGGATATTTCCTGATCTTTCTGGTCTTCAGATAACCCCATCAAATTTTCGCTTGGTACCACCGCGATTACACTGAGCTGGAGTTTGATGGGTAAACCAAATTCCTCCAGCGACCCAAACTTGCAAACATGAAGGACCTCCTCTACGGGGGTCAATTTTAAATAAGCCACTATTTAATGCCAGCGGATTTGCATCGGTTCATTTTGTAGATTCATTAGTAGCACCTTGATCTCCCCATGACATGGTAGTATAATGCCTGGAGCCACGTGAGGCTCAAGCCATGATTGCTGATAAGGCTCAATGACCTCCCCATATATTCTGCTTTCACTTCCACCTCTTACTCTGTGTGTACTATTACTTGGTGTCTAAAGGGGATGGATATTGGCCCTACAGAATTAAGTGGCAACCCTTGTTATTCATATATCTCTTGAGGGAGGGCTCATATCTTGCTCTTTAGTCGATGGTAGTGAACTAGAATCACCCCAATACTATATGCTAGGCTTATATAACCCATGTACACCAGCTCCTTTGGCACTCCGCCGGAGGTGAAGTAAATTGAGATCCGCTGTCCCAAAATTTCGAAGGTCTTTTCCATCATATCAACAACAGCCCCATAGTGTTGCATAAAAGCAGTTCCAATTAGAGGTCATAGTTATTGTTCAGTAGCAAAATCGCCGGGGATACAATGGCAATAGACTAAACTATAAGGGTAGCGCGCTGTATGCTTCCTCAGAGACTGTGCTTTCTGTGCCTGCAGTCCCATACACTATGATATGTTCCACATCAGTCTTAAATGTCAACTTTGCTACCAACTTTGTGGACACTAAGCTAACTGGAGCGCACATATCTATTGTAGCACAGCTCTGGTTTTTGCTACAACAGTGTCATAATATGTACATTTAGAATAAGATGAAATCTGATTGTTTAAAACGTGGACTTAACGGATCTCTTTTCCCAAGGAAGCTCATAATACCTTCACTGACTTTAGGGTATTCTTTAACAATAGCATCCACAGGGAAGGCCACGTTTATTTCCTTTAAGAAAGGGCCCATTGGAGGACGGATCTGGCTCATCTGTAGAAATTTGGTCAAAGATTTGACAGGAATTTTAACAGTCAGAAACGTCCCAGTTTCTGATTGTCATCTTACTCAGGTTTGATGCAATTGACGCTATATATCCAGCGTTAGCTGGACTTGAGGTAGTAAACCTTAGAATTAGGTAAATTTGAAGTGAGACATAATGAAAAAAGGAAGAAAGGTTGTAAACTACTTAATAATCTTAATTAATTATCATCAAAAAAGAGTCATAGATGAACAGGGTCCCAATAATCTGATGTCATGAACACAACAAGGAAAAAACAGAGTAATTGGAGGAATGGGACCCCAAAAACCCAAATTTTTGTTAAAGCAGTAAAACTTTGTTGTCCCGTGGATCATTAGGTAAAACAAGGTAATGGCGGCCCCAAGGCCACCAGAGAAACCTACACAAGTGTGGGAATTGGGAGAGAATTATTAACAAAGTTCAGAATTGCATGGTCTTGACCTTAAAGGTCGCCCTTCTGGGGCCTCACCCAAACCATTAATTAGGCTCACAAGAGCCTAATTAATAATTCAGGTGAGACACAACCCAGATCCTGAACCCAACAAACACCAAAGAACTTTAAAATGGATTCAATCAGACTTGGAAAATCTGAACCTGAATCAACGTGCAACAAACAAATTAATTCTGTTTATTACATCACCCCCTGCTAAAGAAGGGCCCCATCTGAATAGGGGCCCTGCACCGGGAGGCCTTTACAATGAGGGCTTCATGGGACAAGTTGCCTCAAGCTCCAGGAAAATTAGCCCGGAGAAATTCAAGGCCCCTCATAGAAAAAGATAAACTGCGAGAGGAAATTAGAGCTGGGCTGCTGGAATCAGCCCACTCAGAATGAGGAAGCACGCTCAGTGCTTGGCTGTGGTGCGCCCCCCCTCCCACACCCCAGTTGGTGACAGTCTTCCTATCCCAACTAGGAAGGCGCTCTCTCCAACTGAAGTTTGGAAGGGGCGTGCAGTCAAGCATGGCTAGATGGCCGTTCCCTTTGCATACAGATTGTCTGTTGGTGAAGCCTTTCTGGGTCAGTCCCCTCAATATGAACCAAATCCCTGGTGGTGGAGGCCCCACCAGAATCTTGCGCTGATTATTGTTTCAGGTCCATGGTTGGCCATCAGTCACTGACTCCCTAAGGTGGTGGTTACTTGGCAACTGGGACCTGCTTAACCACCGAGGTTGTCCAAACTGGGAATCTGGTGGCGTGCTGGCAGCACATGCGGTTCAGAATAATACAATGGTCAGAAAATGTCATAGTTTCTGATCACCATCTTACCTTAGGTTCAATGCAATTGACACCAAATATCCAGTGTGAGCCGGACTTGAGGTAGTAAACCTCAGGATTGGGGAAAGTTAAGGTGAGACAAAGACAAAATAGGGAAGCAAGGTTGCAAAACCTGGAATTAACCTTATTTTACTATTATCAAATAAAGAGTCACAGACAAACATGGTCCTGATAATCTGATGCCATTAACACAACAAGAAAAAAGACAGAGTAATCAGAGGAGTGGGACCTAAAAAATCCAAAAATCTTGGTAACATAGTAAACATTGTTATGCCATGGATCATCAGGTAAAACAAGGTAAGGGCGTCCCTGAAGCCTCCAGAGAAACCCACATAAGAGTGTTGATCAGGAGAAAATCTGAATAAAGTTTGAAAATGCACAGGCTCACCTTAAAGGTCGCCCTTCCAGGGCCTCGCTTAAACCATTGATTAGGCTCACAAGAGCCTAATCAATAATTCAGGTGAGGCATAGCCCAGCTCCTGAACCCAATGACACCAAAAGTCTTTTAAACGTATCACCTCAGATTTAGAATATCTGAGCCAAAATTGAATTTCAGCAAAATGGATTAATTCTGTTTGTTACAGGCATAAGGCTTTGGTTGCTCCTGAAGCATTTCTCCGCCGTGTCTTTGGTTTGCGTTCAAGTCAATACATTCACCCCTCCAACCAGCTGCTGATATAGGAATACATCATTGTGCTGAGGGACTTCCACTGAAATTATGGCGTTAAATTCATATGGGACGTTTGGGGTTAGGATGGTGGAAGTAGCGAGTCCCATAACTACTCCGCTTTAACTTTTCCATGATAGTACTATTCCTGCTGTACTGATGGACCCAACAATAGGTGCAACCTCATGCCAGGTGACCAGGGTGACCGCATTTAAACACAATTAACCCTGTATTACCTACATCCTTTATTATTTTAATATGGGACTTGCAAATAATTAGATTGTGGGCGATTGACATAAATTAGGCCTTGGCTGTAGTTGGGCTGCTGAAAATAAGCAGGTCTGGGGTGGGAGTTGAACTTCTGGGGTAAGTCATCGGAATTTGAACTATATGGGAAAATTTCCTTGTATAAGAAGGTCCAGAAACAGTGGTGGTATGTTTCTTCTCTGTATTGGGTGGAGGGAAGGTTATGGATAGACAGCACAATCTTGAGTAGTTTAGCAGGGGTACATTGTCGTCCAATATTGGGGTCATGACAATGTAAAGCTCATGGTATGGCTTTACTGCAGAGGTCATCACAATGCACATATCATATTCAGATAAAATTTCTGCCACAATTAACACATGAGCTTCCACCATAAATCAATCAGCAAACGCAGTGAGGATCTCATTACACTGAAGCCTGATGGTCAAGAACACCGCCTTCTTCTGAAAAATCTTTGGAATTTCTCAAACAACTGCAGCACAGTATCCTTTACTTCTTGATAGTTAATGGAGCTGTTTAGAAGATAGCAAGTAACTTGGTCAGTGCTTCCAAAATCCAAGGTGGATATTAACAAGTTTGCTTTCCGCCATTATGAGGCTCCTTCCATCGCAAACTATAATCGCTGCAAAGACTAACAAATATTAGCATCGCAATTGAATGGAGGGAAAATATCACTACAAACCTCCTGAAGAAGCTCCTCCTGCTTTTATGTACAGCGTCCAAGGCAAGTTTGAGTTCTACATATTTGACTATTGCAGTTATCATGAAGATCCCTTGTTAAAACAAGCTTGATGTGACATGGCTAGCAACTGGAGATTTGTATCTCTTTGTGATTGTTCAATGGACCTCCTGGAGTGAGCACCACTGTCACTCTTTTGGCAGTATATTGTAGATATTCCAAAAGAGTTTTGCACAGGGTTAAGTCCACTGAGCAATAGGACTGACAATAAGTTGATCGCCATCCTCAAGATAACTTAATAAACTTTTAATTATATACTGGAGTAATGACCCTGAATACACTCTTTTATTTAGTTTAATATATATAGAGGATAGCACTGTTCCACTCGCTCTCTTCTACCAACAATTCTCTCATTTCAATATTTTATTTCTCCTATATATTAACAACTTTGTTCAATACTGACCCTTTTGCTTAGATATTATTCCGCCATATTCTCATTGGTTCTGGTAGAGTCTACCACTACTAAATTCATGATTGCCTTAGTTTTGAGGAAATTAATCAATTATTCGTCATACATCAACATCACCTAATTGCCTTATTTGGTGGCGATCCAACAAATACTCATCCTTACCCAATATCACCTCATCCTAATGCGCTCATATATCTTTTACTCTATATCATCATTGGCAGATTCTATCCAATTTACCATGGAATTTTGGGATTATCATCCAATCAAATCAGAAACTTGACAGGGCTAATGCACTAGGCATCTCACTGGCTCATGGCGATTCTGCAACAAGCAAAACAATGCATGGTCTGTGACAACCCTTATTTTACTCCATTTTTCGACACCTGGCGTTGTTTATGGGCATAAATCACACCAAAGAACTCCTATTCAGTGACAATTTAGTTTCTATTGTGGCAATTTACTCATTAGTTACAGTAGTTAAAAGGTGCTCTATACCCCTATTTGTTTTCCCATTAGAGGACTGCTCCAATAGGGGATAGTATGCATTGTTATGAACTATGAACTCTTTTTGAAGTTAAAATATTTCATTTTTGACTTCATGGTTTGGTTTATCTTATATGTGTCAAAAGCTCTAACACTACTCATTCCAAACAAAGAACACTTTTTCAGAAGACCAGTGTACAGTTCATCAATGCAGCCAAGGTATTATAAGCCATTGGTATTATCTAATTATTCTTAAAAATATCTTTACTTCACACTTGTAGGATATAGACAATTTCAAGATAGCTTCAGTTTTAAAGTATGACCATATCCTTTGGCTGCTCTTATAAAGCCATGGTACTCCAACTTCTACTTGAAGTTGTTTCAATTTACAGACTTCAATTTGGTTTGCTGTGGCGATCTAGAATAATATTTGTCCATGTGCTCTAAATGCTTCAAAAATTAGTGAGATGTTTGGTTTTCAAAGTACACTATGGCAAAGATAGCTTGACTTTACCAAGGATAGTACCCATTGAACTCTGAAATGTGTCTGGGGCGTTGAAAACTCCATAGGGTATTTTAATGGGTTAGAATAAGCGTTAAGAAGTATTTATAGCGCTTCTGTTTGTTCAGCCTTGCATTCAGATTTGAAAATACCCTGAGATCATGTATATTGCTTAAAATACCTAGCGCCACCCAAACAGTCCAGTATATCATTGATTTGTGGCAAAGTTATGAATCATTTTTGTTAGGTTGTCATCTTAGTGGTAGTCTGAAAACTTGATAAGTGTCATCCTGCTTATCACAATTATTTCTGTTGAGGCTTAAGGTCTCTTGCGTAGTTTTAACATTTATTACTCCAAAAATTTCCACTCACCTTGATTATCTTTATATACAAATCTTGGGAGTCTCTAATAAAATAAAGGAAAAATAGGACGTGTTACCAAGTGTCTATATACTTAATGACGTTGTGAGCACAGCTCAATTCTTATTTTACACTAATTAAGACCTCGCAGTATTTTTGAACTAAGATAAAGACATGTCCTTCTGATTTTAAAAGCTTCTCTAGTTTTTCCACGAGGGGCCACTATAATAATACTTTTGAGGCGTCTCATGGGTGGCCAAACTTTCCTAGTGACCTGAACTATTGACACTTTTACCTTCATTATTAACCTGGTGCAGATAGGCCAATACATTATTTCTCTGTATTGTCATTGTTAATTCCTATGGTTATCTCAAAGAAAACCTTTCAAACACCATCAACTCAGGTCAATAACACCAAAAATAATCTGGCAATTAGTCTCATTTAACCATGAATTTTAACACTATCAAAAGTCTACTGACGTACCAATCAAGGTAAGTCATTAAGCTAAATCAATGCCAATTTTTGCCAATAGTTGTATTTCATCAGCTGTATGAAGAGATTTGATAACATATGTACATGGACAGCCAAATGGCAGTACCCAATGCTATCAGTAGCTTTTGACGTCCCAATTAAGGGTGCATCAATAATCCATATTGATCCCAACTTCTCACAACAACTGTATTTTATCAGCTGTATGATGAAACAACAGCATTTGCACATGGACATCCCAAATAGAAGTACCTAATGCTATAAAGAGGCCTGCTGACATACTGATTAGGGATATGTCATTAAATTTTAATTGATGCCAATTTTCCTGAAGTTTATATTTTGTCAGTTGTATGACAAAACTCATATTGGTATGACCTTAGGCGATTTTATATATTTTTGTTTCAAATACTGTACCTGAAACCTTTCTGAATTTTGAGAGCATTTTGCAACCAATAGTCCTAGTAAAATGTCATGGTTGTATCAATTTAAGGGCTGAACTGAGGTGAGAAATAATATTTGAGAAAAATTGCGCGCTTGATTAGTGGCCAAGAGATGCCCTAGAGGTATATATACCAGCACCTGGCCAAGTAATCAAATCATCATTTCATATCTTCTAATAAAAGATATATTTTATTTTTTCTCTTTTGCCCAGTTTATATCATAGTTGATTCTACAAGAGCTTTGACAAGCTGTTAAGATGAAACTCTTTAGCTTGTACTTTGCTGTTTTTGTAGAAGTTCCCAAATTTGAAATTGAAAGATAGCCTAAATAGACCAATAGAGTTGCATTATCTTACTTAAGCTTAGTGAGCTTCCAAACAATCAATATACCATTAGACACTTGCAAAATATTGAGAATCTTTGGCCAAATTTCTTAACAAATATATGTGCAGGATCTAATATAACAAGCGTACAATCCTCAGAATTTGTCAATTGTTGATCCATAGTGCAAGTTAGCCAGCTAGAGTTTAATTCTCATATACTGGTAATATAGCTTCAAAAACTATATGGAATTCCAGAACTGAGCTTATTATGGGTGAGTACTTCCCCAATTACTATTATGATATTAAAATTCAATGCCCACTATTACTTAGTGCCCAGAGGGTATCATGGTTTTTCTATTTGAGCATAGCGAAAACCACTTAGATTAATGGACCTGATTATCTAAAGACTTGGTATTCCAATATAACGTGGTGGCATATAGGATTAATCCCGTCCTAATACACCATGTTCAAATGGGAGGTGAGCTTATTGTCTTTAGGCATGCCATGTAATGTAATGAAAATCAGAAAGTTTGACAAGAATTCAGAAAAATACTTCTTCCATATTGATTAGGGCCCCAAAAATATGCATAAACTACACCCAAATCACCAGACCATAATTCTGGTTGAGCAACATGAATTGCAGATGCTTACACAGTAAATTCGCTATTAGGGTAAGGAGCTATAAATTGTATATATATATTATACATTCAGTGTCAGTAGTACTATATACACTTCACTATCCTTGAGGATCATTTTTTGGTGACACTTAGCTACATTATTGTTTTATAAGTAAAACTGGTGCTTCTGTTAATAATTACCTAATATTTTGTCAACAAATATCACTTCAAGTAGATTACAACCAGAGTATATATTAAAATTTGCTATGTGTACATCTAAGAAGACTTTTTTGTCTAGGGGTCACTAAAGTCTGCTCATAATTTGTGGATTGTCTCTTTTAATAATGTATACTGGCATAGCTATGACCGCTAATTTAAGGATGGTAATATGGCAGAGAGCGTGTTTTGTCCAAAAAAAACTTTATACTATGGCTGATAAATTAATATCTCCCCAGTTAATTGATGGACTTTCTGAACTTTTGCTCTTTTTTGATTTGTGCATGGATCATTACTTTGTACACAACTTTGTTGGTTTCATGGTTTTGCAAGTTTGTTATGACCAACCACTTATGTCTACTTAATATTATAATATTTACTCATATATATTATCAAATAATCAAACTAAAGATTTAGTACCTTGCCTGTACGCCAACGTTGTGTTATAAAATTAAATTAATATAACAATTATTGGGCCGCATTACTAATTAAAATAGGTATATCAAGTGATATTTGAATCTTTGATACCCCACTTGGCTAAACCTTGGTCAGATATTATTTATAACTTACCTCATCCCCACGACCATGTAAACTTGACCTAACCTTTTATACTAATATTATATCTCTACCTTGCCCTTATATCAATTTATAACTATCATTTAAATTTATTATTATCCCAAAATTTAAGCCAGGTTCCTAGTGCTTCAAGTATATCAATGAACTTCCCAATATTCATGAGTATAATTTTAACTTAAAATGATAAGATTAGCATTTAAAAGGTATAGTTTAGTTGTTAAAATCTAACAATAATATTACCTTTATACAGTCTAAAAGCTTTATCTTCTTATTTTAAGTTCGCTGTCCTTTAAAAGTTTCCTTTTTAGTATAAGTGAATTGAACTGTGCATCTGCTTTTGAAGCCCAAATGCAAATTGCAACAATTGATTTTCACTACAGGGACCATTTTTGGTTCCTTATCTTCTATTATAAACACAGCATTTCATTCTATAATGGCTTTTCTTTGGTCTAACCCCGCATGTTTTCTATGACATGGAAAATTAGGAGGTTTGCCAAGTTAAAGCCTCTTAAGCCTACTTTCTGATGTTTTATTCCTTCACAATCATCAAGGCATATTGATCTCTAAGGATAACCCTATTACCTAATGCTGTCCTATTTGCCTCGATATACTAATGGTTAGACAGTTCATACCATTATTTATCTATATTGAGAGCTAAAAACTTTACTTATCTTGGTCCAATCCTAAGGTTAGGAAATAAGAGAGTTTAATTTTCGCCTTGTAGAGTCCAATCAAAGACAAGAAAAGTACTATTAAAAATTCAAGGTGGAATGGCACAAGTTTATCAGTTTGTTATATCAACTCCAAAAATAAGTTAAAATGCCACTTGTATGTGAAGAAAAGATCATTGTCAGGATATTCCCTCAGATTCTGCCCTGAAGTCAGTATGCCACCAGTTGTGGCCCACTTGCTTAATATTTTACCTAATGGTTTCTATACCAGCAGCTGTTCCTAGAGCTGCTACTGCATCTACCACAAGCATAGTCAAAGCAGCTGTAGCTTCTGCTAATTTCTACTCCTGGTAATTCCAATATAGATCTTATACTCTATCTTTCACTTTAAATAGGCACTTGATTAAATCGGAAATTTAAGTCAAAGTTTTTTACACTCAACCACATTTTTGCGCATGCCACTCCTAACTTATGTTGACTTTAACGATGCCTAATAACCACACATGGGTCTGGCAGTGCACCACCAACTGGCATTTATCAGCCGTTACAGAAACGCTCTTAGGCTGTCCAGCAGGCCCACAAACCCTTCCAGTCGTTACGTCCCACCTCAGGACCTAGCCCAACACCTCACATGCCCCCAGGCGGTGCTTAGAAGGCCCCTTGTGCTCCCTAGGAGTAATCTGCACTTCAGCCTTTGGGTCAAGTATGGGTACCTATTTTCTACATGAGCGCAGCCATCAAGGAGATGGCCATGGCAGTTTACAAACCCTCTGGAATCAAATATTTACTCCCTTTTAAGGGTTACTTTATACTTGGCTTCACTTGTGAAGTCCACGCCATGGCTGCAGCTCAGCTGCCTTTGATATAAATACACACCTATCCCTACTATATGAACATTCTTTCCAGATGAAGCAAAACTTGTGGTTTCGTTTGCTGGCCTTCCCTCCCACCTCTCCCCCAAACGCCTCCACCCTGGACTCATGTAGGGCTTGGCTGCTTATGGCACTGACATCATCCTGCAGTTCATGTTTCCTAATGGCACTGATTATCGCGCTGGACCTCACATGTTTGTGATGATCTGCCCCTTCTGTCATGACACTCACCTCATGATACCTCACGTGCAATGATCAGATCCACCCCTGATCATCCCTTCTGGGCACACGTCAAAAATGATCACGCCATTTTTCCCTTATTTTTGAACTTGACCATTCAAAGTGCAGATGTCTAAAAGTAGCTTGGAAGATGATTCCACTGCTGCTCCCTCTAGCGCCAACCCCACCATAATTTTAAAAATAAAATTGTTGAGATTAATACTCCCCCATCCTCATATGCTGAGGGTGCTGCTACCACTGATCTTCCCACCCAAGGCTTGACCACCAGATCTATTCCAACGCAGATTGTGGCTCATGCACTGGTAGATTTTAGTGGTTGACTGTGCGCAGTGAATCAGCATCTGCCACCCAGCCAACTCCTGTCACTGGCCCAGCGCTGGCAATATTGACTACTTTTAAGTGCCTTGAATGGATTGACAATGAAGAATCTTTTTTTTGAAATAACCCAACTTTGACTAACCAGAATTCTTCATATAATCCCCCCCCAAATTTGACTCCTCGCCCTCATTTCCATACTCACATTAGATGCCAAATTTATAAAATACTCATCAAAATTATATTGATGCGCCTGCTGCCCCCACCAATTACCTCCTCCGCCAACCCTTTCATATGGAAAATGAGCCACTTTGTGAGGGTATTCTCATCCCTATATCCCCTCAAGTTTTCCCTCTAGCTAAATTTTATATTAAAAATTGCGTTTGCATCATGCCACACTTGCATTGATGTGGCAAAATCATCATTGTTTGACCCTGAATACCCTTAAAACTTCCAAGGTTTAAATCATTCATTAGCATGGCCAAACTTATTTCCTTTGCCTAACACCAATTTACCCAATATGTCAAGGTGATGCACTCCACTGGACTCATAAATTATGAGAACCCTCACCTCTTTCTCCTTTTACCCAACACTGCTGACGCTCCAACCCCCTCTTGTTCACCTTTGCCCACCACCTGAAAAAACTAGCACCAGTTTAATTCTCCTGACCCATTGTTCCCTCCTAATTTAGATGCAAGGGTCACGCACCGCACCATGTCAGGGCTTTTTCATATCATCCCTTTTTTGGCACATAGCTAATGAAGATGCATGGAGGGTCCCTTTCTTGGATTGAGTACCACTATCACTAGAAAAAGTGATTCCAAAACTGAATGCTAAACAAATTTGTTGCAGCATAGCTGTGAACCAGAATCCAATAAATCTCGCCAAGTTCATTTGGTTAAACTTCCTAAGTACAATAATTGTAAAAAAATCATATGTTCATGTATTTATATAAATACCAATTGGAAGCACCAATGAACAGACCAAACTGGCACGTTAATGATTCTGTTGGAATCCTAAAGCCAGGAGTTGATAATTTCAAAGATGTTTGATGCAGGCATTTTTATTATAATGTGAAAAACGTTATTATCAATGAGTTTGGTGTCGTAGAATTTATTATATGATGGAAACTACATTACTTTCAATCAACTTTGACCCACATGAAGAAGTTTTTGCCCTTTTTAACCATTATATTATGAATCCCAGGTGTTGTATGGAACTAAGTTTCTAAGTAATTATGACACTCAGTTTTCTTTCCGCCAGGCCTATAAACCTTACAAGGACTTATATTGGGAGTTGTACTTATTTAAATTTTGTTAATAAATAAAGAAAACGGTTAGGAATATGTTACTGTGCTACCATTTTTGATGCGTTTAATACCAAATAATCATATTAAAGTGTCAACGTCAGCTAAACTACCCTAGGAAAGAATATAGTATTCACTAAGTAATATCTGTCAATGAAGGTATGTTAAAAATGGCTTGGCGGAATAGAACTTTAATATTAGATAATCTAATTCCATCACATATCCAAAACTACATATCTAATTACAACTCCAATTTTCCCAGCTCATCAACTTATATAAACTAAAGAGAGATGCTCAAAAGTTATAATATATAAAACGGTTTTGAATAAGATGTTTCCTATGCCCCCACAGCCAAAAAAAATATCTTGATTTATGCTCATACCTGAGTCAAACAGACACCTTTATCAATCAACTAATTAACTTTTCTTTCTCGTTGCAAACACTTTTGCAACCTATTCAATTCAAGACTAAATCTAGCTTGATAATCTCACAGAGGAGATTAGTCTGCGCCCATGTCAGGGAGCAGTTGGACAAGCAAGGTAAGAGGAGCAGGCGGAAGGCCCGCGGCCTCCAACGTTCGATAATGCCCCAGAGAATCTGGCAGAATAGACAAAAATCTCAAAAAACTGGCGGTCACAATTTCCCTGGAGATACTCGCGTGGCAAGCACAATGCAACCAGTACATCAACACGCCACACTTTCAGCCACTTTCATCGGTGGAATTTGGAGTCTGTGTGTATCTGGACATCCAAAAAATGGCCTTATGGGAAAAATTTTGTGAAGATGTACACAAAATTTTCCTGACTGTGGTGTACATTGCACCTCACTCCATGTCAAATGGTTGGCTGGACCTAGGTTTTGAAAGCAAAATAGCAGCAGACAAGGCTGCAGCGGTGCGCATAGTGGTCAACCTCCCCAAAGGGCAATGGGTCATCAAAACCAAACGCACCAGATGAACAAAATCAAACCAAATTTTCCTCACGTTTGACTTTTTGCCTACTACGGTAAAACGTGACATTTTGGAGCAACACCTGAAAGATGGTCTCGCCGTATATGGCGAAATACAATCTTTCAAAATGCAATGCTTCACGCTGATGCCACACCTGTGCACTGGCAGAGCCATTGCAGTTCTGACACCAACTGAGGAGATTGCAAAGGACCTAACCCAGATCCCGCACTCCACTTTTATTGATATCGCAGGGCATACCACCCACCCATTCTGGGTAAATGTGGACAGTGCACTCCCCATTTGCACCCATTGTGACTCGTTTGGCCATAAGGCGCATGCATGCCCCATCAAGGAGGGCGTCACATTCCAAGAGCACCCCTCAGCGGCCATGGCCAGCGGAGAGGCGCACTATAAACCAACTGCAAGCACCAAGGAGGCTTTCCCGTGGGGAGCACAAGGCTGCTACCTATTGGTAAAGCCCATCTCCCGGCAGGAGCAGAAGAAGGCCAAGCAGGCCCATAGGGCTGCGGCCAAGGAAGCAGCCAAGGCTGCCACCACCATCCCACACTCACAACACCAGGAAGACATGGAGACCTTCGCGGTTAAGTGACTCAGAAATCCATCATCCAATTAGATTGGGAAGCCCAGGCTGAGCGGCCACTCAATCTGAGGATCCAATGGGAGATTTGATCTCACCCAATCGCTGCACCCAAGCTCCAGTCAAAACTGACTTGGGACCTATCCCAACTGAAAAATTTTTTTTTGACCTGCTCAATGGTGCACCGAACTCATCTGCACCACAAAAAATTCGTCCAACATCGGGAAAACAAAAAGCAAAGGCCAAAGCCAATGTGACTCTTTCCACAAAAATTAACAAAAACCCCAATAGCGTTGCTGCTAACACCTGCACTGCTGTGAAAGCCCGTGGGGACCTTGAAGAGGCTGGTGGGCCCAGGGGCCCACCCCTTGCACCTTAGATGTGATGGGGGAAACCTTCACTCTAGGGACATTGAATATCACCAGACTCAAGGCCTCACCGTCCTGGGCTAGGAAACTGAGTTTTTTACAACACAATTTACTCGTGGATACCCTGGCCATCCAGGAGTCCCACTGTCCACGAGGTTCCAAGGAAGCTTGGAAAACAATGCTCTCCATCCCTATCCTTTTGGTCAAAGCACTGTGGGGTGCTAATTCAGAAAAATAATTTTTTTCAAATTCACATCCTCAGAAACATTTCTAAATGGCTGAGTGCTCATCATCACCTTCTCATGGGCTGAAATTGCACACGCAATCATCAACATCTATGCCCCAAACAGTGCACACGAGTGTCAGGAATTTTTCTCATTGGTCAAATCCCTCCCGCTACCCCCTGATTCTTTCCTAGTTGGCGACATGAACTGTTGGCTAAACTCACCAACGGACCGGTGGCCTCCCTCACCCCACGCCCCACAGGGTCATATAGAACTATGCGTTCTAAAAGCCACCCTTGGGTTAATGGATGCACTGCCATGACATGCCCCACTGCTCGAAAACATGATGCATCCCCATGTCCACAATGGCCAATTAAGGTCCATGACCCGCATCAACCTTATTCTAATGCCAGCGAAATTCCAACCCCACATCTCCCACTTCAAAACAACGAAAATGGAATTCTCCAACCACAGACTGGTCTAGATAACCTACCACTTACCCGTCACAGTTGCAAAGGCCCCACATTGGTGCAAAATCTGCCCCCTGAGCTCGCTTCACCAGGATTTTCCACATGGGTGGAAGAGGCAACTTTGGCAAAATCATTTTGTTGCACCGTTTTGCGCGGACCCCATTTCCACATGGGCAACTTTCAAAGAGGACACCATCCGTCACTATCGCCATCTCTCCTCCAGATGCTCATGAGTCACATCAGCAGTTATCTCGTGCACTCTGGTGGAATTGGCCCGCTTGGAGTCCAACATTCCAGCCACAGGATACAGCCCTGCATGGGGCTGGAAGTGGGCGGAGGCAGCCGCCTACCCCAACGCACTTAAAAGGCAACACAAACATCAGGTTTGTGTCTATTACAGGGCCACACGCATCACTAAAGGCGACAAGTGCACCGAGTACTTCTTTAAAAAAATTTTGCACCACGCCAGAGTGTGGCCTGCACACAGGTGCGAAAATCGGATAATTCCATTGCAGACACACTGTCCAAAGTGGCAATTGAAACACAAAAATATTACTTCGAGTTATACCGAGCTGAACCAATTCAGCTGGCTGAAATGGCGGAATTTCTCAACCGAGCTCATATCCACACCATTTTCTGATACCCAGAAATAATGAATTTAATTACTCTGAACGAATTATGGACAGCCATTCGTGGTGCGCCAAACCAAAAATGCCCAGGCCCAGATGGCATTCCATATGAGGTCTACATAAAATATTTCAAATATTTATCCCCATTGCTACTAGCCTCACTTAACCAAAGCCTGTTGGAAATTCGCCTCCTACCAGGAGGACATGAGGCCTTTACTGTCACACTCTTCAAGAAAGGGGATAAGCTTGACTTAGCCAACTGGTGCCCATTTTTCTAACAAACACAGACACCAAAATTTTAACAAAAATCATGGCTAACCGTTTAGGGACTGTAACATCTGCCACCATCTCCCCAGAACAATTCAGTTTCATCCCCAGAAGGTCGATTTGGGATAACGTGCACTTGTGGCTAATGCATGTCAGTCCACAGCCTCTGGGGCACTGGTATTCTTGGATTAACAAAAAGGCCTATGATAGAGTATACTGGGAATACCTAAGGGCCTTCCTCCATCAATTCCGCCTACCCCCGCTTCATAAACTGGGTAATGCTGCTCACAGAATCTGCGACAATGGCAGTGCGTTGCCCAGGCTTCCTAACGGAAGTATTCCGCCCTCAAAGGGGCCTGCGACAAGGGGACCCCCTCAGCCCACTCTTATACAACATCAGCCTTGACCCACTACTGCGAAATGTGAATGCCCAACTCACTGGGGTCCATGTGCCAGGCCAAACCCCAGTCAAGATGATGGTATTTTCAGATGATTGCGTGGTGGGGGTGTCTAATAACAAAGATGCACGCGCGCTTGAAGCCCTCATCCAGGAATATTCCCGGGTAAGCAACGTGGCACTGAACGCCTCCAAAACCAAAATCATCCTCCTTGGTCAGTTTCAGAACTGCTGGGCCCCAACAATTAGTTCCCAACCCAGCCCATATGCTCGCCCACGTCCACGCCTTACTAACTCAACACACACCGCTCCACTAGTGCTCCCCTTCGTGCCACGTCCTACCATAGGACCGGTGCGCCATCTGGGCGTGTGGATGGAGTCAGGCAGATATGCGTCAGCAGTGATGGAGTGCCGTATACTGGACAACGTGACGAAGCAAATCGCCTCTCTCAGAGCCCACCCTACTACCCTCACTGGCAGGGTTGTTCTTGCCAACTCTATGCTCCTATCCAAAGTCTGGTTCGGAGCCCATGCCAACCCCTTCTCCTCAAGCTTCTTCAAATCCCTGTATGCTTTTGTTACAAGGATGGCTTTGGTCAGGCCACCCTCCACCAGTACGGCTAGAGGTCATGTTTGGCCCCATCATCATGGTGGCATGGGCCTGCTTGACTTCAAAGCCCATGCCGCCAAGATCCTGGGCACCTGGATCGTGGCCGTCACTGCTCCTACACTCCCATCCCAACACTGGTCCCACGCGGCCTGCTCCAATTTCTCCTGAGCCTTGGGCCTTAACAATCTATTGAACCCTCACTCCTTGATGAAATACCTGGCTTCCCACCCATCAGCCACAGGTCCTCACGGGACTAAAACCCACTACAAACGAATCCTACTCTCCATGCGAAGCGCAGAGTGGAGAATTCATATTAGCGGACATACAACCCGAAGAGGCCGCCCCTCTCCTCAGTTCACACAAGAGGTACAGGGGCTACCCATCCATGATGGCGTGATCCCCATTCGACCCCATGTCCTATCCAGGGTGGACTACCTGGACATGATGGACATCCCTTATTCCACTGAGACCCAAAAGACTATCTGGAATTATGCACACTATCCTCTGTTGCAGCCTCAAGTCCGCTCCCATGTGTGGCGCTTACTGAGGCGGGTGTATCATACAGCTGAGCGCTCTAACGCTTTACACTCATCCTGTGTCGTGTGTGGCCAGTATGGAACGCTGTTCCACCGCCTGGAGAAGTGCACCACCTCTAAAGTGATATGGCGCAAAGTTCAACGTCTGCTGGGCTGGGATCAAACGCACACCTTCAGTCTGTCAAGAGATATGTTTGCTTCATCAATGGCCTCCCCCCTTCCACCCTCCCTCCGTGCTCTGATGGTTGCAATCGCCATGTGGACTATTCACACGATTGTCTTGGATGCCATCGCTGGCTCCATCCCCACCCTCCCAGAAGCTGTCCACAGATTCTGGTCTCATTTGGTGGACCACTTTCAAGCGTGGATGTTTGGATACCTCCCACCGCGTCGCCGACAGCTGGTCTCCTCCTGGTTCCTAGTCTGGTTCATCAAATTAGGCCCCTTCCTCCACACGTGCTCGATAGTGGCTACGGCCCCTTCACACGTTCCCTCCCCCTCCCCATAAGTGGCGTTCCCACTGGCAACAAGAGATAGCATCGCTTCTCTGGGGTGCCTCCCCTGGTACTAAGTTTATCTTTCCTGAGTCATATTCAGAAGTGTCCGTCCCATGGTCGGCCTTCCCCGCAATAAATTTAAAATTTAGAACCAATCAACTAATTAATGATGCTGGTGGATATTCCTTCATGTTTATCTATCTAAATATTAACTTGAATAATCTTTCTCTCTAAGCAATACTAATAGCAGTGAGGCCATCACCACAGTTTCCTCCAAACTAATGATTGATTATAAATGCATTATAGGTCAGTTATCACAAGGAATAGTTACTGAAGGCACCTTGCTACTACATCATTAGGAGCTTATAGATCCTTGTCGCTGAAATTGGGTGCCCTACTAGATTATGTCCATCCTATAATTATACCATAAGAGAATTTTCATATTTTTATTGGACTCTCATTTATAAGGTCATTTGAACTCAAAGCTAACTATGAAAAAAGATACCTTAGAAAGTTTGGGAAAACCCCTTCCGCTCTATTACATTAAATCAGAACCACAGCTAAGCCTCAACTTCCCTTAAATATTATATTTGAGTTTAGTGAGGGAATTTATCTATTTGGTATTAAAAAGGCTGCTGATGAACTTGAAATTTACCCCATCATAATTTGAATTCTATTAGCATTCCATTTTGAGCTAAGAAATTGTACTATATAATTGGGCCACAAAGCCCTCATTGGAACAAATATTACACTATAACTTTTATCAGATATTATGTTAAACTCCTTCCTCCACTCCGGTGATATAAAATGAAATCATTTCTATCATTAGGGTTTTCACAAATAAGACCATGAGTGGTGCTACTAATCAGATCTTGACCATTAAATTAGTATAAACAACCAAACCAGCGGTGGTACTGGCGACCAGGCCATTTCAGATGGAGCGAAAGAGGCCCTTTTATAAGAGCAGATAAGCTAAATACTTTTTTCTCCAATTATAACTTCATGTGAAATAATTTTTGCCCTGCCAAGTCAGGTGATTTACAAGAAGAAGATGACAACTTCACTCAAAATTCATATGAAATTTGACCCTCTTTATACCTTTGGGGCCTGGAATAACTTAAATTCTGCTGATTTTTTTTTAATGAGCGAACCAAAAATTCACCAAAAATAAAGTTTCAAAGATCAAATGAACATATTACAAAATCAAGCAATTATCCAATTTCTGGAGCAACTAAAAACCATGATGTGAGGCACATCATATGTGTTCCAATACTTGAACCCAATGCTAAAGCGCATATTGCCGGAAATAATAATCTAATAATTTTAACAGAAGCAACTATGGCACAGAACCCGGTAGCGGGGCTAGAACAAAGTCCCAAGAACGTTCAAGTTCAGATGTAACTGTTGTGAGACGGTGCTCATGCAGACAGGAATTGTTGAAAATGGATGAACATACTATGGCAGCGGTCAGATGCCGTCTGACTATAGGATCATGAAATTTCTCAATATCAAACCCTAAATCCCCAAATATATTAAAATTTCACATTCATTTATATTTTGTATTTTCCCCATTGAAGTATAAAAGACTTCACTTTTATTCTAATACAAAAACACTTCTAAAGAATCTTAAGTTTATCCTTTTTGCTTTAAATTGTGCTGTATCAAGTTAGTAATTGCCATTAACCTGTTTAGGATTGATCATTCTGAATTAATCGCCAGTAACCAGTCTGTGGATTACCGTGCTTTGAAAAAGACACTCTGTCAAAGATACCTTGGTTCTGATAATGCCATGGAAGAGGTTGGAAAGGTTTCCGTTGAGTCACAAAGGCCAACGCATGTCAAAAATTTCCAAGAGTTTCAGGAAGTTTTCCATGAGCGCAAACAAGATAGCCAAGCCGTTTATGCACTAAGGATTATCATCTGAGGAGGACTTACTTAGTGAGAGTTATGGTGATGTTAGCAAAGGTTGTCTGGTATCTAATCTGCGCGGATTAGATCCCCTGACATCAAGTTGGCCTTTAAAGTAAAGTGAGTCAAGGTTGTAACGCTGACATCATGCTCATACAGGGGTGACACCATCAGGACCTTGTGATTATAAAATAGTTCTTCTGAGCAAACTGGCGAAGATTTGGATCTAGAGGCGTATCACGGAATGGTAAAGAGGATTTCTCTGAACTCCTGGTGAGGGAGGAGGATACCATCTGTACTAGAGTCTATACCCTGGAATTTAGAAGTGCACAATTTTTGTAATAATCTTAAAGGTGTCAAGACGTCTGCTAAGATAGTAGAATTGCCTCACTACCCATAGTTAGAGGACCCTCACCAATAATAATCTGGATCTTATTCTCAAGTACAATTATAATGACTTATACTTCTAAAAAAAAAATGGCGAAACCATCACCGCTCTTAATAGCTATAAAGAATTCTTGGAACATCATGATAACATGCTAGCATGATGGGAAAGAGTATTGAAGATCTGAAGACACTATTGCACACTGTACCAAAGCCTACATTTACTCGTTCTATAGCTTAAATGGAGGCGCCTGCGTGGACTGCTTAAAGATGTCACAACAATTGGTCAGATCTAATACTTAGCCAGCTATAATGCATGCCGATCCTGTTGAGGAGGATCCAAACTTTAAATCATATTTAAAGACCATGTACACACCAGGAGAGGGGACAATTTTTGGTTTCCTCTAAATGTACAAAATAGCATGCATGGTGCTAGCAATTGCCAAAAGGCCCATCATGTACAAGATGCGTGAGCTAAGAGGCTCAAGAGATCCTCAGCGTGAGCTTAAGGGCTGGTCTATCTTGGACCAAAGTTAAAATCATCTTACTCTCCAAGTTTGGCAGTGAGCAGGATGTCAGAATATTAAGCAAGAGTTCCTATTATAAAGATAGGAAAAACTAATTGGTCAAAAATTACGCTTCTCATTTCTACCTTAAGACCCAGCAGTTTATGGACTACAGGAACCTTGGATCTGCCAACCTTCAAAACCATTCTGTTAAGACCCTTGGAGATGCATACTAATCTATAGATGCACATGACTTTTGCGGTCAAGAGTGCAATGTACCTTAAAACACTCAAGATGTGCTACTTGACGTACAAGGGTTGTAGAGATCTGATTTTAGGTCAATGGCACCTTCACCACCCCCTTGACGAGTCAGTAAGCCCAGTTATGTTTCCAACGATAAGGTTGAGAAGCCCAAGGAGAAGAGCAACAAACAGCCTGAACGCTTGCCACGTTGAGAATTTAAGTGCCATAAGAGTCACCAAAATGGGCACCATGCTCAATCCTGTCTGTTAGCTACAGCTAAAACAAGGAGCAAACCCCAAAAGAGGACAAACCTAATACCTTAAATTGGGTGGAACTCCGCACTGAGGGTGAGGACGACCATGAAGATAAAGACTTGGCTAATGCGGGTTACTATGTGTTAGGGGCTCTTAGCACAGCGGCGGCACTAGCTAGATTAAAAGTTCATGGTATTGACATATTTGTATCGAATGATACCATTTTACCCAAGAAAATAAGCTTATCCAAGTGATCAATTTCGTTGAATAAGGAGAGCAGTTGGTCGCATCTACCTTCAAGAATGTGGTACCAGATGGTGAAGACACTACCAAGGCCAATACAAACGCTGTTTTTGAAGAAATTTGAGGACTCTGCCACTGAAGTCCTGGACACTGAAACCCCTTCAGCAAGAGCGTAATGAAGGTGGAAGTTATAATCCAGTAGGAGCGCTTACTGGCAGTGCTAAACACTGGGGCTCCATTGAATTTTATCTCATCCAAACATATGAAGAAGCTCAAGTTTACGCGAACTCCATTGAATATTATCTCCTCAAAACATATGAAGAAGCTCAAGTGTATGCCAAACATTGACTACAATGTAGATTCCTCAGGAATTTACATCACCTGCGTCTTAAGAGCATATTCTGCTTTACCTTTATGATTTTACCGCATGGTCCTGATTAAACCCACAGTATTGTTGGACAACGACCACTATAATTTCCTGATTGAGAGCCAGTTTTTTCTGGCGTTTGGGGTGTAGGTTGACTTTACTAAAATCACAGTTAGAATTCTGAGCTACTAGCTACCCTTGGTGGTCAAGGTCGACGGCATTAAACCTTGAAATCAGCATAGTTGCTTGGTTGAAACATACTAATCATTCTATAAAATTAGTTACACCTTAATGGAGAAGTGTGTAAAATTTTTACCGCCTATTGTAAGCGCTAAAGAAGGTTTCCCCCTGAGTGCAATTGAAAGCTTAGAAATTTTGATCAGGGGGACCAATGAAGAATGACCATGTCAATCGGCGCTAAGATTCCTCCTGACACAATATTGGAGGTATAAAGTCAAGACAGAATCCAAGAGTAATAACCCAGAGTATTATCTTTCTTTCGCTTCAATACCTAAATTATAGCAAAATTCAATTTTTCTTAAAAAATACAAAACATGACCGCTCAATTGAGCCAAAGCTTACCAATGTTAATGCAATTGACGCCTGCTACCCCAGCCTGGGGTGGTAATGCGCCGCCATCTGGCATCTTTTGGCTGCCACTGAAGTGCGCCAAGGCTGGCTCTGCTAGCCCTCCCAACGCTACTGGACGTTATGTCCCCCCTCAGGACTTGGCCCACCACCTCGCAAGCTCTCAGGTGGTGTTCCAGAGCCCTTTGGTGCTCCCATGGAGCAATTTGCGTTTTAGCCTCCAGGTCAAATATGGGAATCTCTTCCCATATGCAAGCATGGCCATCATTGAGATGGCCACGGGGGTTTTCAAACCTTGCCAGCTATATTGACTTCTGCCCCTTTAAGGGGTATTTTGACCTTGGCTTTCGTTCTAAAGCTGATGCAGCAGCAGCAGCCAAGCTGCGATTAGTTTATAAAAAGATTCCTTTGCCCACCGTTTGCACCTGGCTCCCAGATGAGGCCACTTTGGTGGTCCATTTCTCTGGGTTGCCCTCCTTCCTTTCCCCCAAACGCCTGCCATGAGCTCATGGAGGGTTTGCCCATTTAGAGTGCAGACCCCATGTTGCAGTTCGTGGTGCCCCATGGGGCGGATCATCTGGCAGGCCCTCACGCCTTCATGACAATCCACCCATTTAATCATGACACCCATCTCATGATTCCCCCTGCACCGTGATCATGTCTGCCCCTGATCATCCTTTTTGGCGCGTTTCAAAAATGGCTGCACCATCTGACCCTTGTGCTTTGAGCTTGACCAACTTGAAGCGCAAGTTCCCCCACAGTTTCTGCTTCTGCTGCTTCCATTGCCCCTCCTTCCGGCGCTTCCCCAGCAGCTGCCTCGCCCCAATTTTTGAATGGGGCGTGATCCTCCCACCCCCACCCTCAGGTAATTCTGGTGCTGCTTTGAAAGCAGCAGCCAATCAAAATTTAAAATTTAAAAAATTTGAATAATTCTGCTGGGTTATGGAACCCTGAGTCGATGTCTGAAACAGTTTTGGCTGAGCTGCCATGGTTAACTGTTTGTAGCCAATCAGATTCTGCCACCATACCAACTCCTGTGGCTGGGCCAGCGCTAGCTGAGCTTAATCCATTCAAATGTCTCAATTGGATTGATGATAGAGACTGGCCGTACAATGTGAAGCTGGATTTTGCATTGGATGAGTTTTTTTTGATCCTCCTGATTCGCGCTCCCGCCATTTTCGCTCTAAAAACGGCTTTCCAAATTATAAAATATCATTAAATGGCAGTGGAAGCCGAAGCTGCCCCTGTCAACACCCTCATCTGCCAGCATCTTAATGGGGTGATGGAACCCCTAGTTAAGGGTATTCCCATCCCAAATTTCCCTTCCAATTTTAATGAAGATGCTAAATATGAAATTGAGGAGCTTGCTTTTGGTGTTAGCCACACTTGCATTGATGTGGCAAAAACCTCTCTTTTTGACCCCAACTATCCCCAAACCCAAAAGCACATCAAGTCTTTCACTTGTGTGCTGACTCTCATCACTTTCGCTGAGCATCAACTTGCTCAATACATTGAGTCATTAGATACTGCTGGCCTCATTAACAAAGAAAACCCGCAGCTATACATCCTCATGCCCCATGTCACTGATGCCCCTACCCCTATGTTATCCGCCATGGTCCACCAGCTAAAGCGGGCGCTGGACAAAGGTTTCCCTAAAGCTTCCTCGCCTTTTGATATGGCTTCCTAGGTTGATAACTTGGGGCTATATTAAAATTTTTTATGATAATCCCTTTGTTTGCCATTTGAAAGTAAAGATGCTTGGTGGCTCCCCCTTTTGGGTTGGGCACCACTAATGCTAAAAAAAGAACCCAGAATAATAATAATCGTTTTATAATACCTCTTACTCTGGAGAGCAAAACCTTTTTTGGGGAACATTACTACTATCCAAGAAAAGTTGAAATGGACGAGATCTGGCACTGGCCCACCTGACTAGCTGCCAATATATTGAGTCCATATATGCAGTTGGAGGTTTTGATGATCTTGAGTTTGAGGATTCTTGGAATTTTGTTAGAAATCTAGATATTCGGGCACTATGAAGGCTACAAAATTATTAGTTTCGTGGCTCTAGTAAGGATTATAACAGGGAAATGAACTTATTAGTTCAATTGCAATAATAGTTTCCAATCGGAAATACAGAACTTTGTTATAGTAGACCAAAATTGAGCTATGCGAGACAAAAATAGTGGTACTTTATTAGTTAGAAATGAGGGATATTTATAGAGTAGATTTGGCAGTTCTTCATGGGAATTTTTGTGCTTTAACCAAGGTAAGATATTTCCTAATAGATGACCAATTTTGCTGTTTACTATTACTATACTTGTGATGGTCAGATCTGATAAGGTTCTTATTAGATGAGATCAACCTTCTTGTGGGATGTTTTGCCCCTTCAGATTGTTTAGCCTCATCCTTCAGATGGGGCTAATAACTCCAAAGGGTTGCTTGTCAGTCTATACAATAGTTGGATATCTCCAACGGGGTTTTTACAATCTCATTAGACTGAGACACCAAATCTTGATTTTGATTAATTTTGTCATTGCAGTTGAATCCCCAACAATCCCCCTCAAAAACTTGTCTAGGGGGCACATACTTATGAAGAAACCTACTATGAACTCTATTGATATTGGTACCAGTATCAATAGCTGAAATGGAGTATTCAATACCCTGACAATAAATAATGTGATAAGGACCAGCATATAAGGTATAAAGTTTGTGAATACGTCCTACAGGTCTATGATGATAAAAGAGCACAAGATCCCCAATTTGATATACATGTAATGTAGGTTGACTAGCATTGGTTCTAGTTCCCTCTTTTACAGTTGTAGCAGCAAGAGAACTTGAGGCTAAGGCTTGTACTCAGATGATTTCGTCACTAGTCTCTTCATAGCTAAATCAGTAGTTTGCGGGGTTGCAGCATCAAGTATAGGTTGTACACTTGAGGGTAGAATAGGATCCTGACCGTAAAGAGCCTTGAAGGGAGACAATCCAATAATATGATGATAGCTAACCCTATAGGCTAACATCGCACTAGGTAAATAGAAATTTTATCTACTAGGATTGTTGGAAGCCATCTTTTAAAGAATGGCTACAAGGGTACCATTTGCCCATTAGACCACACCATTATTAGATGGATTGTAAGGGGTCATAAATGACTGATAGGCACCTATGTGTTTAGTAAGCTCAGATACCACCTGTGAAACAAAGTTGATCCCATTATTAAATAGTAAACTTTTGGGCTACCATTCTTGGTAAAAACTTTCTTAAAAAGGAAGGACACAGTAGCCTTAGTAGTGACAGTGGAAACTGAGAAAGCTTTAATCCATTTAGTAAAATAGTCGTTAGCTAATTTAATATAATGATGTCCATAAGTAGCAGTAGGGAGAGGGCTGTCAAGCGAACAGCAAGTAAGAATTATACTGGCCTGCCTTTCCAGATGCCAGAGCACTCAAATGGCAAACTAGAATGCCAGAGGCACTGCTTCTGGTATGACAAATATGGAACTGGAAGGGAGCTTAATTTCTAAAATATAAAAACTGAATTTTGGGAAAGGTTGTTTTTAATGGAAAATTTAAGGAAGGAGAATCGACCAACAATTTTCTCACTGCGATACAACTGATTAAAGAGTCATCAATTTGGAGGGAAACAAGCTGGGATCAGGTCCCACAATTTTGACCTAAGCGGCGAATTATTTGGGATTGGGCGTGTTAGTTCCCTGGGAACTGACATCGCAAAATTTGGCAGTGGGCCAAGTTGCTGTCAGTATAACCTCAAACGTCCAAACCAAAGCTCAGCTACGTTTCTGACAGTGACACAACAGCGTTTGGCTTGATGAGCAGCGGGAATCACCCAAGACCACCCCACATATGGGTGGACCCATTTGGTTGGGAATGGGTTTGGGATGCCCAACCTGCCCATACTCAGTCACTGGGCTGTTCATTTGGTCAGTGGCATTGCATCAGGCACAACGTCCAATTTTCCAGCAGGAAGCTTTGAAACCTCGTTGATGGTGTCCAATGCTATTACCTGCCCATTGGGGGTGATGCCCGATGGATTTGGGAGGGGGAGATTTTTTCAATCATCACTCTAAATGAATTGCAACCATCAGGCATTCCAGCTGGTAGTACAGTCTTCATACCTTTTTGACCATTTGAGCTCCAATCATTGTGCTGATTGCCACTTGAATTAGTTGCAATTAATTTCATTTCAGCGATCTCAGCACAGATTTCACTGATTCCTCATAACAGTTCTGCTGAGGAGAGTGTGGGTACCAGAAGCGGGATCCAAAGTGGAAGGGCTGTTACCCAGCGCTTGTCTACCATGTGAGCGAGATCGCCCTGAGTAACAAGGGTCATGATCATCCTCTTTGGTACCTTCTTGCTTGGGAATGGAAAAATGGCCCGATTGACACCCAGAGGATGTTCCCCAGGACTTACAAGTGCCCACCACATCAATACTTATAGTAAAAAAGGGTTCTGAATGTCCCACAATTTTGTGTTTAAATTAGATTTCCTCCACACTGACGTTGGCAAGTGAGACACGTCTTTAACGCATCATGCACATTTTCCAGCATGTTATCCCAGTAACAATGATTTTTCAACCACTGTAAAGTCTTAGCAACAGCTCCATGCCCTACAGTTTGATGAGCCTCATAATAGTATCATCCTTGCCGAGGGCCAAATAAAGGGCAACCACTTAGATCCCAACTTTTTGTATATTGAACCTTCTTTAACATGATTATCTTCAATTAAAAAATTGTAACTTTGATATAACATCCTTAGTCCCCAGTACCAGAGCTCAAGTCTAGCAATCAATTTATAGATGCGATCCTCCTCAGCAGAAAATAATGTTAGGATAGGCAATCAAGAAAGTCCATCAGATTTTTGATAAATAGCGCCAGCGTGATGTTGAATAGTAAAGTCTTAATTCTGGTGCTTTATAGCCCATCTATCTAAGCGTCCATATGGATCCTTCATTTGTTGCAACCATTTCAGGGAAGCGTGATCTTTGACTATAGTGAAATGCTTGCCATAGAGGTAAGAGCAGAAGTACTTGATGGTAGAAAAAACTGCAAGGCATTCTCTCTTGAACAAACACTTTAATTGCGGGCAGCCTTAGAAAGGGGTTTACTATAATAAGAGAAGGGGTGTACAACCAGGTTGTTTCATGCTGAGCCAGAATGGCCCAATAGCATCCTCACTGGCATCAGTAAATAAGATAAAGGGTTTTGAAAAATTAGGATGGGCTAAAATTGGAGCACTAACTAAAGCTTTGCGCAAAAGATTGAAAGCTTGTTGCTGCGATTCTTCCTATAATAAAGGAACTTCCTTGTGTAACAAATAAACTAAAGGCTCCGAAATCTCAGCAAATTGGAGGATGAATTTTAAGTAATAACCAACTATCCCTAAAAACACTTAAATATTGTGCAAGCTTTTAGGAACAGGTGTGTCCAAAATAGCTTGTAACTTTATTAGATAAAGGTAAAATCCCATCGTGATTAACTTTATAGCCAGTAATCCCATCTCAGTTTTGAAAAAACACACTTAGATGGTTTTATAATAAGCAAAGTGCGGTGCATTCGACCAAATACTTCCTTTAAATGAGCCAAATGCTTGTTAAAAGCGCGAGAGAAAACAGTAACATCTTCTAAATAAACCAAAACACAGGAAAGTTTCAAATCCCCAAATAAGCCATCTATGGCTCTTTGAAAAATAGCAGGGGCATTACAAAGCCTCTTCATCTTATGAGTAGGCTCAAATAACCTCTCACTAGAGATTAAGGCTCATTTTTGATGGTCTTCCAGAGCCAGTCAATTTTCCAATAGCCACTAGCAAGGTCCATGGCTGAGGAATTGTGATCCAGACAATAGTCTTAATGGATCATTAATGCGAGGTAGAGGATAAGAATCCTTTTGGGTAACAGCTTTAAGCTAACGATGGTCCATAATCACTCAATGACCTCCATCTTTTTTTCAGATGAGTAGTAGAGGGGAAGCCCATGGACTCTTAGATGGCGTTAGTAGCCCCGCATCAAGGAGTTTTTTCAATTGCACTGAGACCTGAGCCTTCTCAACTTTAGATTTGCAATAAGGCCGAGCTCAAATAGGGGGAGTATCCCTGTTTTTCACCTGATGCTGCACATCCTTCATTAGCCCAAAGTCTTCAGAACCCTTGGCGAATATATCCACATACTCTTTAATCAGAGCCTTGGCTTCATGCTGTTGTTCTGTATTGAGTGAATCTCCAAATTTGACGCCAACTCTAGCAATGATAGGTAGTACTTCCAACACAAATTCACGTAAATCCCCACATCTTGATATAGATAAAATTTCATTCACAGGAGTAGGCCGCACATAAGCAATAGGGTTATTTTTATTCAATCGCATAGGTTGAGAGGTGAGATTAGCAGTAAGACTAGAACAATACCATCATAAGCGGGATCAAGTATACCAGGGAAGGTTAAGGCCTCCAAGTGAGAGGGATTTCTGTTACCAGAAATCTCTACTACATGATCAGCTGACACAAATAATTGTACTCCAGTATCAATTACAACTTGAGATTTTGGAAAAATAGTAATTAGATTGTTAGAGTATAAAAGCATTTCTTCAGAGGCACAAGATGAAGGAGGCGGAAGAATAGTCCTAAGTCCCAAGTTTCGGCACTTAACAAAAGAGATAGAAATAGGATAATATAATATAAAAACGCGTCATTTTGAGTTTGCCTTTGCTATTGGGGACACCTTGTAAAATTAAAGGTACTCGGTATCCAATTAAAGAAAGATAATTGTCCTTAAGACTAATTTTCGCATCAAAATCAATGATAAATTTGGTTCCTAAAAGCAAGTCATAGCAATTATTGTCCAACACTACTGCAGGGTTAAAAACAACCAACTTTCCAAAGCGCATTGGAAGGGAAGAATAAGCTCCTATGGATTTAGTGTATGAAGAACCAGCAGTTCCATAGTCTTGAGAATGGTTTAAGTCCGGCGCCACTTTGATTTTTTATAAGCCTGGACGAGATTACATTTATTAGTGATCCCATATCAATGATATCTAAAACCTTCACTTTGTGCACTATGACTTCCAACCGGGTCACATCAGTGCCAAAATATGGGGTTGAAAATACTGAGGTACTAAATGGTCAAAATAGAATTAGAAGATGATACATAGATGTAAGAAGAAATAGTATCTTTGCTGGATAATTCATACAAGATATCAAGTTCACCAGGAGCAGATATCATATAACATACTTTAAAAGTGTTAGAAGATTGCAATTGAGGCACAGGAGGTAGATCAGCACAGGGAACCTCATGCCCTATGATGAACCCACTTTTTTCAATTCTTCCGCTTAATTCTTTTAACATTGAGTTTTCATATGCCCCACTAGACCGCAATAATTGCAAGGATCCTTCTTGGATTTAGGTTTGGGTCTAGGCGGCATCACATGGATATAGGAACGAGGGTTATTAGCGGATGTTGGGTGTACCACATTATTAGAAATCTCCATCAACGCCTCTTTGATGTTGAGAATAGATCTGAAATTTCTTTTAGGTCATTTTAAATGTAGTAGCAACTGAGTATGAGAAGAAAATGCACTCATTACAGCCGAAATTTCATCATCTATGGTAATATGATCAAAAGTAGCAAGAGTCTGGGCCTCACGATAGAATCTCTTTTCAAAATCTTTAAGTGACTCTCCTCACTTGATTTGGATGCTCATAAAGGCTTGCTTTTGGATATATAGGATTTGACCACACCTGAATTCCTTATTAAGGGAGGTTTTCACTTGAGCCCACATATTGCAAACCTTAAGGTGAGGTTCCATAATTTCTTGAGCGAACTGGCTTAGGCAAAGGGTAATATGATTAAATTTTCTATTGATCCATCACCTCGTCCATTGCTCGCTCATAGACAAATAGAAAAAGATGGATGCTACCTTCACCCGGCTCAAACTTATCTTTAAAGGTAGGTTTAAAAGGGGTGGGTTCATTGCTCAAGAAATGTACTCCAGATACCATGAATAGATCAGCTTCTGAGGGTTCAGACTTAGGGATATGGGCTTGAAAGGAAATTTGGTCAACTTATTATCTTGAATGGTTGAGGTCATCCTGTAATTTTTGAACCCATTGTGTAAGATGGCCATTTTCAGGCGTTTGATTTAAGTTAGAAATCAAAGCGAGCATCTCTTCTTGCTTATTCTTGAGTACTCCACACTTAGCAGTTAACCAATCAATGGAAGATGTTAACAATGCAAACTGCGTTTCTTGCATAGTTTGGTTAGCATAGCATTGATGTAAGCATTATCAACGCCATCCAAAAAGTTGGTTAGAGAATAATCTGGGTCAGTCGGAAGGCCTTCTAGAGATAAGAAACATCCCTGAGCTATGGATTAGATTTTGGTTCCTAACGCCTGTGCTCTTGATACTAGTAGACTCAAAGGTTCAGAATCGTGAATTGAAAGCGTTGAGCCAGTGGGTTTAGGAGGTCCTTACAAACCATCACGACCTGCAGGCTCAGGTGGGCCTTGTTGACCCGCAGGGCTTTGAGGACCTCGTTCACCAGGGGTCCCAAAATCATCTAAGGAGAACTAGGTAGTTCCAGAGGTCCAGCAGGTCCAGCAGGATTAGGTCCACCTTCTCTAATAGTGTCCACAATCTGGACAAATTTTTAAAGTACCCTTTTTGTTCAACATTGCGTTCATCATGTTGGGCCCACAATTTTCCCAGTTGTGTAGTAATCTCATCTTCAAGGGTAGTGACTCAGTGGTAATAGGATTAGTGAAATAACTAACCTGTTGAGATACTTCTTGGCTGAAGTAACCCACAATTCCATTGTCAATTCTCACCAGAATGTTATGTTGATCGTTGATTTCCCTCATATTATTGAGTATAGCTTGCTGATTATCCTGAACATAGTTTTAAGCCATCTCATAGAGCGAGGATAACTGAGAATGAAATTGTTGTGCCAGGGTCAACTGGCGTTGGATCTCAAGATGATGCAACCCCAAAACTGAAGTACGTGATGAATGGTGGGATGTACGTACTGCCAGAGGTACTTCTCTGTTCTAGCCAAACTGATTTCAGTATATTGTAAAACCACTCTGTTGTATAAGTCCATCATATTAGCTGCAACCTTAGATTATCGGTCTTGGTTAGGATGGGCACCGGGATGGATAGCCCCCTTATTAAGCCTTTGACCGTTTCTTCTACATCTGCAGATTGAATTTGATAATTACCTTAGTCAAGACCCTCAATGGCCAAGTCCATAGAAGCTCGAATTTGAAGATTACTGATATTAGCAGAAGACATACCCTGTTTGTTGGAGTGTACCCATTGGGTGATACTAATTAGTTTCTCAGAAGAGGGGCTTTCTTCGCAAGACATATTCATCGTCATAAAAATATGTTTTCACCAGGTAGCCTTGGAAGCAGACCTGTAAGGGAACACCAGTATTGGAATTTTGTATAAATTTAGATATTCAGGCACTATGAAGGCTATGAAATTATTTGTTTCATGGCTCTAGCAAAGGTAGAAACAGGGCAAAGAAGTTATTAGTCTCATTGAAATAATAGAGCCCAATCAGAAATACAAATTTTGTTATGAATAGACCAAAATTGAGCTACGAAAGACAAAAAATAGTGGTACTTTATTAGTTAGAAATGAGGGCTATTTATAGGGGTAGATTTGGTAGTTCTTCGTGAGGATTTTTGTGCTTCAACTGAGGTAATTTCTTTCTAATAGATGACCAATATAGCTGATTATTATTACTATACTTGTGATCAGATCTTATAAGGTTTTTATTAGATAAGATCAATCTTCTTGTGGTATATTTTCCCCTTCAGACTGGTTAGCCTCATCCTACAGAGGAGGCTGATAGCTCCGAAGAGTTATTTGTTGGTCTATCTAAGAATTGGATATCTCCAATGGGTTTTTACAATCTCATTAGACTGAGACACCAAATCTTGATTTTGATTAATTTTGTCATTGCAGTTGAATCCCAAACAGGGATATAACCCCCAAGTAGCAGGAAGAATTGGAAGAACTCTTGGACAAATTCCTGACATCTTCAGCACTGCCCTAATGACTGTAGACTTTGCAAAGGGGAGTTCCATAAAATAAACACTGCTTTAGCAATCCCCTTTTAGTCTAAACATTACTGCCATTCAAAGACAGAGGACATTGTCATTGTGCAAGGGCTTAATCAGTTAGCCAAACCATACTAATCCATCCAAGAGCACATGAGTATCGCCTATGTTTCTGGTGTAAAAGAAGGATGGGACCCATAGGGTAGACATGGAATATCGCTTCTTGAAAAGAGATTTATCAAGAAGGATTATACCCTTTGCTGCGCATCAATGATTATTTGAAGCGTCAGGGTAGCTCAAAATACTTTTCAGCCATTGACCTAATTAGTGGCTACTGGAATTTGGAGCTCTCCCCAAGGACCAGAATAAATGCGCTTTAATCAGAAGCCAAGGATTGTTTGAATTCAAGAGGATGCCACAGGGGCTCTGTAATGCCTTTGCAACCTTCTAATGAGCGATGTATAGCATCTTTGGCAACCTTAAGCTATTTAGTGTGTTAATATCTTGACTAAATCACAGTGATCAGCCATAGGTTTTAGGAACATTTGCAAATCTCTGGGAGGTCTTTGAGCGACTGCGCGCTATCAACTTGAAGCTGAATAGAAGCAAATGAACTTTCTTGAAGAGGAAGCTTGGTTTTTTGGGGCATAAGATTAGCCAAATCTATTAAGCCGCAGGACGTAAAAGTGAACGCAATTGAGGTAATGAAACCATTTAAGAGTATGCGGAACTTACAAGTGTGCCTGGAGATGATGGGGTTCTACAGTCAGTTCCCCCTTTTTCAGACTTGGCGGCGCCCCTTACCTAACTCCTGGCTAAAGAGATAAAGTTTAGGTGGAGCCTGGGGCAGGCGCAGACATTTGTGAGTTGAAGGCATGATTGGAATAATCATTAATCTTGGTCTATCCACTATAATAGACCTTCTAGTTGTACACTGACTGGTCATGTGGTAATTGATGCAATTATAGCACAACTAGATGATGATGGAGTGGATCACCCAATTGAGTATTTCTCCTAGGTAATCAGCAACTCAGAAAAATAATTACACAGTTACTGAACTCAAATAACTTTTCAGTAATCAGAGCAGTCAAGAACTTAAGGCCCTACCTTTATGGAGTACATTTCAAAGTAGTCACAGATCATGCATCTCTCCACTGGCCAATAAACATGAAGGATCTATATGGACGCCTTTCCCGTTGGGTTGTCCTCCTGAAAGGGTATGTTTTTTCAATTCATACATTGAGCAGTAGATAAACATCTCAACTTGGATGATTTATTGAGACTACCTGTATTACACCTTCAGGCACGATAAAGCAATCACCTGTATGACTTAATTAGGTTCCCTAAGGAAGTTTTTTCAGAAAGAGACAGAAGAGGTCAAGAGCGTCTTGCGTAGATGTTCTAAAATATTTCTGGCGTGACAATGGAAATCTTTAAAAGAAAGTTAAAGACAAATGATATCTTTACATCCTTCCCAGAATTTGAATGGAGATAGTGATGGAGGCTCAATAGCATGTGGGCCATAAACAGATTCAGATGACGTTGGCTTACCTCAAGGAGAGGCTTTATGATAATGAATGTCCATGAATTACACCAAGCATTGGAGAAATATATACCCTACACCAGTTTTTGCCTTCTGGAAAAGAGATTTGAGTTTAAGCCTATTCCACCCACTTCTCCATTCAGCAATGTCTCTATTGACGTGGTGTGACCATTGCCAACAGCATCCAGCTACACCAAGTTCGTTCTGGTGGCGATTGACCACTTTACCAAGCGGGTAGAAGCATCCACAGTCAAAGCATATACAGCAAACTCCTTTGCCCATTTATTGTATAACCAGGTGATCACAAGGCATTAATGCCCTCATACTCTCTTGTCAGAAAATTTCAAACAAATATCTCAAATGTGTTGAAACAACTGATGGATTTGGTAGGAGTGAAACAGCAGAATACAACCCCTGCACTTCATTCTACAACGGAAATGTCAAAAGAGTCAAAGGGACCCTAGGAGACATTCTAAGAAAGATGGCTCTAAACTACAAGTCAAAGTGGAGCCAGTTGCTCTCATCAGCACCGGTGGCTTACCAGTTAAGCCACCACCATGAGATTATAATTTCCTCCTTAAAAGCCCTGTATGGGCGAGAGGCTGCGCTGAATACCCTCATTGTACCAATCATAGCAGCATATAGAAGAAAGCTACCATCAAGAAGCTACCAACAGGAGGTGGCTGAAGAGTTAATCAGAATTTTGTTAAAAGCTTAAAGCATTGAAGCTAGCTCCCTCTTAGCCAAAGAGAGAGTCAGAGAAAAATAAGTTACCTGAATTCAACATAGGTGACAAGTTTTGTTTTACCATTTTGAGAGGAACAAAACTGAGAAACTACAGTCCATTTGGACTGGGTTTGCAACCATTTTAACCCAGAGAGGAGCAAAAATACTCCATTCACAATGAATGTAATAACATTGTTTTTGACATAGTGCATGCCTGCCACCTTTGAGAATGCCCCAGGTCTCATCTTGGAAGAGGGAGTGTCACGGATGAGACTGCAAGTGGTGCTATTGATCAGACCTTGTCCAGTGTAATTAGTATAGACAACCAAACTGGTGGCGGTTTTGCAACCTGGATATTGCAGATGAGGGCGAAAAAGGGGCCTTTTAAAGGCACATATGAGCCAAATAATTTTCCATATGTTATAAAATTGGCGATATCCAAGAGATATGCCGCCGGATTTGCACAGGGTTCAACCCATTGAGCAATTAGGAACAATGATATGATAATCCTTGCCCTCGGAAAAATGAAATAAACTTACAAATAAATAGGGAGCAATAGCTCCTGCTACTTCCTTTTATTTAATATACATAATATCGCGGCTTCTTCCAATTCCACTTACTTTCAACTTACTTAACAACAAACTTTCATGATCATCTCGTCTCATCTATATGGTAACAACTTTGGATGGTACGACTATATGGCTTAGTAATTTAATTCGCCATATCTTATTGGCACCATCAATTCCTCATTTGTTAATATCACAATCGCCTAATTTGAGGAGATTTAATAAATAACCTAATATCGCCTTATGTTGAGGTGCTCAATTAATTATTACCTATAGTAAACTCAATGGTTACAATCTATTCCGCCATCACAACTGAGGGCATATTGTCCAATCATATCAGAACCGCGACATTACCACCCCTTTGACTGGATGCTAAGGATCCTATTGCCTATACACATGGAGGAACTTTGCATGCACTCAGATGATGATCTAACCACTAGCGGGGTCCTTGATAGTATATGCATCCACATCTGTCTTTTCAATAACTTTGAATGGCCCAATCCAGATGCTATCCAACTTGTGTTTCTGGCCGAACCCATGTTGGTCATGGAAGAAATCCATATCACCTTCCTTGAACTATGCCAACCTGCTATGACATACCTGATCGGCAGCCTGATTCCTGATCTTTTTGGCTAAGCTGAAAGAATATGCTTTGGTCTACAATTTGATCAGAATGTTTGCAAGGTTAGTCAAATAACGGTGGGGTTCCATTCTGCCAGTGTCTTCTACACACGAATAAAGTAATGCCGGAAGAGCTGGATGTCAGCTGTAAAGCAGTTGAAATGGGCTTTTACCCGTGGCAGAATGGTAACTGATGTTATAGGCGAACACAGCAGCGAAAAGAAGGGAGGTCCTATCAGATAGTCAATCTGTTACTAATTTGCGTAGGATATTCACCAAAGTCCCATTTACTCGTTTGACCATTCCATTAGATTTGGGGTGGTATGGGGTCATTAGAACCTCACGGATTCCCATGAGCTTTTTCAGTTTGGAGAGTATGTGTGAGGTAAAATTAGTTCCGTTGTAATTGAGAATAAACTGAGGGCATCCATGTCGCTGAATAAGACACTCCATCATGAACTTGGCCACTTTAACTGCCTTAAATCTCATATTGCCCTTTCTTTGACCCACTGGGTCAAATGATCAATAGTCATAAGGATATACTTACACCGGTTAGCTCCAGTTGGCATGGGACCAACAACATCCAAGGAAACAGTATGCCAAGCAAAGTGTGGTTTCACTACCTTATACAAAGTCTTATGGCGGTATGGCTTCTCCACTTGGCACTGATGGCAACAGGAAATAGCTTTGAGCATATTGAAGTTCATACTTTCACATTAGTACCGAGGGTGCAACAACTCCATTGTCTTATGCACCCTCATGTACAACTGCTTTGTGGGTGCTCATAATAATTCCCGACTGGGCTTAGGGTCATTGGAATTTCACTGTGGAACTGACAATCCACTCGTACAGTTCCCCATTCTGTTGGAAGATATTCGCTCTCATTTCGTTTAATGATTTTAAAACTTGGGGAAGTTCATCGTTGTACTTTCCTCAGATCATTTTGTTGAACATTATATTGCTTACATCCATCATAACTGCAATTGTTAGCAATCTCAATTAACAATCGGCATTCTGGTGTTTTACTTCAGGTTGATGAAGAATTTCAAAATTTTATGCTTGCAATTAAGAGCCCATCGTGCCAAACGCCCTTCTGGTTCTTTCAGATTTTTGACCAGCATAGTGAGGCATGATCTGGTACAACTTTGAATTTTACTTCATGCAGATACATCCGGAATTTCTTATAGGCGTAGATTACTGCTAAGAACTCCCAATCAGTCACTTTATAATTGCGCTCATGGCTGTTCAAGCTACGACTGCAATATGCTATCAGGTGTTCCACTCCTTCCTTATCTTTTTGGGATAGGACTGCCCCCATGGCGGAAAGGGATGCATCCATCTGAAAGATGTATTCTTTTTCAAAATTAGGATAGCGTAACACTAGCGCTGGTCAGTGCAGTTCAAAGTGTATCAAAAGAGTGTTGCTGTCATTCCGTCCATTCAAAAGTGGTGTCTTTCCTTAATAACTCGAATAGTGGTCCCCCAATACATCTGAAATTAGGGATGAACCGCCGCTAATATCCAACCATTCCCAAAAAGACCTCTATATCCTGCTTGCTGTTGAGGAGAGTCATTTTTTGAATGGCTTCCACTTTGGCTGGTTGAGGTCTCAGCCCTATGGCATCAACCACAAATTTCAGATACTCCAGCTGGTCCTTGAAAAAGAAGTGACATTTCTAGGGTTTGATCTTGATGTTGGCCTCAGCAAGCCAGCGGAATACAGCTTCTAAATGGTCAAGGTGTTCAGAGATGTTTTGGGAGAAAACATTAATATTGTCAAGGTATACAAGGACGCATGACAGTTTTAGGTCCCCAAGAATAGTTTTCATTGCCCGATGGGATGTAGCCTGGGCAATGCACAGCCCTTGTGGCATCCAGGTTGGTTGGAAAAGACCTTTGTATGTGATTACAGCGCACTTCTCCTGCTCCGCCGGTGGCAACTCAATTTTCCAATAAGCCAAGATCAGGTCCATAGCTGAGAAGAAACGAGCTACCCCTAGCCAATTTAAAGCATCATCAATCTGTGGTAAGGGATAGGAGTCCTTTTTAGTGATGGTGTTGAGCTTCCAGTAGTCTATTACTACGCATTTAGTGCCATCCTTCTTTTTATAATAGGAACAGGAGAAGCCCATGGACTCTTCAATGGTTCAAGCATCCCTTGTGCTAATTTTTATTTTAACCGAGGTAAGCTGACCAGGGGACAGACATTACCGAATATATGTGAAACTAAGAGAATAACTAAGAAATATAAAAATTAGGCACCCCAGGGTACTCAAGTTACCCCTGTTGCCAGCGGGACTGCCAGGTATGGGGGGTTGGTGCATTACTCTGAGGGGGTTTCCCCTGCTATGGAGCAGGTGTGAAGGAAAGGGTCTGTGAGGAGGAACCAGAGTGGGATTCATGATTCTATGAGCGCTTTTTGTCTTGGTCTCATATATCCATAGAGCCAGGCTTGGAAGTGCCTCTAGTAAGTGGACATGGAATCTGTTAATGATCCCATGAATGGTTGGGACCGTGCCCTTGAACGCATCTAATGCAATCGTATGTATTGTCCACATTGCAATGAGTATTATTAGGGAGCGGAGTGTAGATGGGATTGGTGACTCGATCTGAAGCGCGAAGATACTCTTTGATATTGAGAATTCCTGTTCGTTTTGAATCTTGAGCAGGCGTGCGACTTCCTGCCATATAGCTTTGGTTAGGGGCATGTTTCTAGGCGGTGATGTAGGGATCCCTCCCCTCCACATACTGCACATGTTTTGTGGAGGGAGTTGGAGCGGTCTGCCATCCTATAGGTCCTTCTCAAACAGCGCCAGGCGTTTGCTCTTATCCTTGGTTGTAGGAGTTGGTGGTGTGTCATTTTCCACATTGCTTTCTGTGTGGTTAAATCATAGGGAATGTCCAGCATATCTAGGTATTCTATCCTAGCTATGCTTGGGGTTGTTGCGAGCATATCCATCTGGGGGTGGTTTTCTGGGTTTCTTAATTTGAATTGGGGGCTGGGTCGTCCCCTTCCCTGTATAGTACCCATGTTCTCTATGGTCCATCCCATACGGCGGATAGTTTGGAGGATATGTTTGAAATGAGGGGAGGTTCCATGTGGACCCGTTGCAGTAGGGTGCTTGGCAAGGTATGAAAGTAGTCTGGGTGGACTATGTGGGTTGGTTAATTTGAGCGCCTGTGCAAAGTTAGTCCTTGCTGCTCTGGACCAATGTTGTTGCAGAATGTCTGGAGCAAGGACTTCCTTTATCCAGGTACCTAGGATGTGATTGGCGTGGCTCTCAAAATCTATTAGTCCCATGCCTCCGCTTGAGCGTGGGCCAAATAGTGTTTTCATCCATATAGGAGGGTGAGAGCCAGGCCACAGCCAGCCTTGGATAAGCGCGCGAATTGAGGTTATAAAGGTAAGTGAGAAGGCTATCGCATGGGCCTGGTACCACAGTATTGGGAGGATGAGCGAGTTAGCAACTGTAACTCGTCCTGTTAGTCCTGGGGTTCTTCCCTTGAGGGAGGAAGCGTTTGGATACCCATTGTAACAGGTTACTTTCCATTGTCTCATTATCATGTCCCCCTGATTCTAGCCAGATTCCAAGTTGTCGGACAGGAGTGATGGTGGGAGGTGTTGCAAAGGGTAATATAATTGGTTTTTTCTTCGAGTGTTGGTGTGAGGTTCTGATGTTGTGGCCCAATTGTTTGTGTATTTGCCTAAGAGGATGATTTCTGTCTTCCTTTTGTTGAGTGATGCATTGCTCACCTTGGAGTATTCCTCTATAGTGAGTTCCAGCTGTCGGTCATCTTCATTGTTTGCTATACCTGCTACGCAGTCATCTGCAAAGGCCAGTATCTTGACTGTTGGTTGTCCTTGTGCGGTTATCCCCATGAGACGTGAGTCAGTTACTCGGAGGAGCGGGTTAAAGCTGAAATTGTATAGCAGTGGGCTGAGGGGATCCCCTTGTTTGAGCCCTCTGTGTGGTTTAATCTTGTTTGTTAGGAATCCAGGGCCGCATACAGCCATGGTTGCAGATTCTGTTAGGAGCATCGCCCATTTTATGAATCTTGGTAGGAGTTTGAAGGCATGTAGACATTCTTTTAGGTATGGCCAGCTAACACGGTCATACGCCTTTTCCTGATCCAAGAAGACCAGGGCACCAGTTGCTTTGGATTGGCAAATATTTGCAACAGGATGAATGTTGTTCCATATTGAACGCCCTGGTATAAACCCAAACTGGTTGGATATAGGATGTCAGATGCAATTGCGCCTAATCTAGCTGCTAGAATTTTTGTTAAAATTTTTGTGTCAGTGTTGGAGAGTGCAATTGGGCACCAGTTGACCAGGTCCAACTTGTCACCCTTTTTATACAAGGTTATAACGTAGGATTCAAGGCCTCCTGGTAATAAGCATGTTTCCAACAAACTCTGGTTCTTTTACGCCAATAGGAGGGGGGCGATTTATTGAAAATATTTTTTGAAAATTCGTAGGGTATCCCATCAGGCCCTGGGCATTTCTTATGTGGTGCACCACGGATTGTTTCCCAAAGCTCCTCCCGTGTGATAAGGGATAGTATATTGTAATTTGGTGGTGTACTTTGTATCTTAGCAATTTGAATAAATTCTTTAATTTTTTGTGGATCTGTTGGCATATCGCGATATAATTCGGTGTAATAGCGGTATACTTCAGCCTTGACCTCCTCAGGGTCAGTTGCCATGGTGCCGTTGGTTTTGCGGACCTGTGTGCATGTGGGCTGGTTTCCACGGGAGTGGAATTGGCGGAAAAAGTATGTTGAACAGGTTTCACCTTCCTTTATGAACTTACCTTTGTTCAATACTTTGATTCTGTGTTGTTGTTCAAAGATGAGATTGTTAAGTTGGGCTAAAATTTCTGCCCATTTGCGTCCCCAATTAGGGCTATAGCCAGATCTCGGAGTATTTATTTCCAGGTGGTTTAGTTCTGCCAAGGTACGCTTGATTGTGGCTGTGTCCGCGGTGTACTTGCGTGATGCAATATGTCAGGTTTTGTTGATTAAATCTTTTTTGAAATTTTCCCATGTTCCGATGGGATCTGAAGTGAATGGGGCTGTGAATTCTGGGTTTATAGCCTTGTTTTCAACCCAGTCAGATATCTCAGGCAATCTTATATTTTCTATGTGAAGCTTTCTCCAAGGCGACACCTGTGTGTGGAATTGGGTTGGCGCTAACCGCACCATAACTAATTGGTGATCAGAAAAATTGATCTTTTTTGTTGTAAATTAAGAGATTCTTGAGTGGTGGGATTGTGGGATGAGGATGTGGTCAATACGACTCATTGATATGAGCAGTCCCTCACATATGTTGGGTCTTGTCATATGGGGAAGGATTGGTGAATTGGGAGGAAGAGCATCCTGTAAGCCAAGAGATGCCTTCATTGTGCGATATTCAATGTGTCCAGATGCGTATCCCCTGGGATTAGGCCATCGATCTGTATCGGGGTTATCCCAGCAGTTGAAATCGCCTAACATGATGATATCTGGCGGGAGGGTGAGGGTAGAAATTTTTCAAAAAAAAATTTTTCTCTCAGTTGCAGTGCACGGTGCGTAGATACATGCTAACGAAATTATTTCATCTTGGCATGTGATTGTTGCTACCAGGACTTGACTGTGCAAGTGTGATGATGAGTTTGTAATTTTAAATTTTTTGTTGTTTTGGACTATCACCCCACAGTGAGACGTCCATACTGATTGTGATGGTGCATCCCTGTTTGACCAGGATTCTTTTTCCCTTGTAGGCAGTGGGTTTCTTGGATGGCCAAGATGTCTACAAGAGGTTTTTGCAGGAATGTCAGATTTTTGACTTGGGATGTATAAGCCCTGGCTCCCGCGATATATAATGTCCCTATTGACACTGAGGTGTCCGTGGCGCCTCAGGAGCGGTTGGGAGGACCCTCTGGTCCTATCCCACCGCAGCTCATTTTAGCCATGCTCCACGTCTGTACTCCAACTCTTTCACTGCCATTGTTGGTTCCCTTGATCTGACCCAAAGATTCAAGGGAATTGCGGTTTTTTGCATTTGCATCAACTTTTCCTGTACAGGTCTCATGTTGATTTGATGCGGGTTGTTGATTGTATTTTATATTTTTGAGGTTCAACTTTGTTGCATTGTGCACCGCATTTTCACCCAAATTGCGGTTGCATTGTTCCTCAGTATGTGCATGACTGATGACGCTTTGTGATTCAGTCTGGTTACTGTGAAAATTTTCAACCTGGGCATATTGTTCTGATTAATTGGTTTGGTGAATATCTGAAATATCCTCCTGAATTTGTCCGTGGTTAATGGCAGATTCCGCGTGCGCCGCCACTTCAGCCGCTGCTCTCTTGCGGGCTTTTTGTGCTGCTTACGCTGTTTACTTGTAACTGGGTCACAATCGAGTATAGTCCACCTTCACCCCAGCGGAATGGGTGGTGGCCATCAGTCATTTTGGCGAAGTTTTCATTATCTTCGTCCATAGCTTCTTCACAAAAATCATTTTCCATTAAGCCCTCTTTTACAGGGCATGCATGTTCCCTTGTGGCCCAGTGAGCCACAGTGGTTGCAAATGGGTGGTGCGCGTTCCGGTGTAACTCAGAATGCAGCCAACTGGCCCCCATCTGCAAAGTGAAATTCTGCTGCGCGGGGAATTCTGGATAAATTCTCTTCCACTTCTGGGAAGGGGTTGATTACAGCGATAGCTTTGCCCATGCACAGGTCGGGCATTAAGCGAAATCGCTGTAATTCAAGTTGTTGGATTTCTCCATAGGCCACAAGACCTTTGCTGAGCTCCTCCTTGATTACCTTACAAGGAAGGTTGGTGGGGAGTGAGTCAAAGGATATGAACAAAGTTTTTGCTTTGTTCCATCTGGTGCGCGCGGTGCGCACAATTTTTTGCCCTCAGGGAGGGCAATTTCCATGCAGATTTTTGCTGCAGCATCAGCTTCATTGGCTGTTTCAAACCAATATCGATCCAGCCGCATCCCATGTTGTTGGTGGCTATGTACACCGCGTGAGGGAAAAGTGAGGGCTGTGCCTCACATGTTTTCTCCCACAGGGTTGGTGACTCATCCCCAAGGAAGAGTCTGGTCCTGTGTTCCACCTTTGACAAAGGTTGGTTGAATTAAATGTACATGTATTGCGCATGCTTTACAGTAAATACCATAAAACCAGATGGTGTCTGAGTTTGCGATTTCTTTGCAGATTGAGTTCCTAGTTCCCCTCCAGGGCGTTTCTTGCCCTTAGTTGCACCGTTAAGCGTACCGCTTGCCGCGACGCTCGCCCATGTTGTATTATTTTTGTTATTAAAGTCGCCCATTTTTTCCTGTGTGTGATTATCCAAATTTGCTGTTCGAATCAAATCGTAGTAACTAAAGTGATTGTTATGAGAAAGAAAAGCCATCATCCCTTGTGCTAATAGCTTGTTGATTTCCTCAGTCACTACTTCTTCTGTCACCCTTGATTGACGGATTGGGCCTGACCTGATGGGAGGATGATCTCTGGTGTCCAGCTTATGAACTACCCCCACGCACATCCTAAATCATGGTTGTCAACAGAAAAAATCTCTTTATAATTTTGAAATAAAGTGATTGCCCGGTCCTTCTGTGATTCCGACAGCCCCATTAATTCATCATGTAAAACAGCTGCCATTATACTAAGCTGTGGTGTGGATGGCAGACCAAATTCCTCTAGTGACCCAAAGTCATGAACCGAAAAAACCTCCTCAACAGGGATTAAGTGTAAATATGCCACTATTTGGTGGCGGCAGATTTGCAGTGGTACTGTTTGTAGATTTGCAAGCAAAACTTTGATATCCCCCTGCCCTGGTAAAATAATACTTGAAGCCATGTGGGGCTCAAGCCGTGATTGCTGATATGGCCCAATAACCTCCCCATAGAGTCCATCTAGAACTTCAACCACCAAGTCAGTGTTCACTATAACTTGATGCCCCAATGGAATAGATATAGGTCTAGCAGCTCTAAGTTGCAGCCCTTAATATTCATATATCTGTTGAGAAGGGCTCGGGTTTTGCCCTTGAACTGATGGTAGCACACTAGACCGACTCCATCGCTACAATCTAGATTAATATTCCCCATATGCACTGGGTCATTTAGTACTTCGCTAGAGGTAAAGTGGATTGGAACTCGCTGACCCAATGTTTCAAAAGTTTCATTTGTCATATCAATAAAAATCCCCATAGTGTCATAAGAACGCAGTTCCAATTAACAGATCATAATTGCTATTTGGTAACACTATAGCTGGAGCTACCATGACAATAGAACAAAACCTCAGTGGAAGCGCACTGTATGCTCCCTCAGAGACCATATTTTCCGCTACAGCAGTGTTGTATACCATCCAGTGTTCCAAATCCGGTTTTAATGTCAACCTGGCCACCAGTTTGGTGGGGACTATGTTGAAAGGTGCGCCAGTATCTATGATGGCACGGACACGTGTCTTAGCTACAACCAGTTCACAGTAAGTACATTCAGAGTACGATGCATCTTGACTGTTGATAACATGGACATCTAAAGAATCCCTGTTTCCAAGTAAACATGCAATCCCTTCACCAATTCTGGGGTATTGTTTTATGATAGTTTAGACTGGAAGGGCGATGCTTACTGCTTGTAAGAAAGGTGCATCCAAGGAAGGGTCTAACTTTTCAAGGGTTACTTGGTCAAACATTTGGCAAGCATATGGCTCGACCTGCATCTGAGCCCCCTTTCCCCCATTGCTGCTTACTGTACTTGTGTCAAAACATTCAGCCCTCCAACAGGCGGCTGATATAACACTGACTCATTGTGTAAGGAAACTTCCGCTGAATATTCAAATTTGGGTTAAGGTGGGATGTTTGGGTTTTGTACACCGGAGATAGAGAGTCGCTTCTCTAATCTGCTCTGACTTTTCTTGCCATACTGTTCCGGCTGTACGCAAGAGACCAGTTGAGTAGGGCACCATTGTGCCATATGCCCTTGTTGACTGCATTTGAAACAGCTGACCCCATAGGAACCACATCCTTGATTAATGCGATACTATTCATGGCGAGATTTGGGCTGGAATTGATCAGCATAAACAGATCTAATGCGGTAGTGGACCCAAGGATGATAAGCAGGAATTAGGTGAACGTTTTACTGCTGAGAATAGCTTGGAGAAATCTGAACTGGACTGATAGGGTTCCCCAAATATGATGGTTCAGCAGTCATAGCAGTAGGAAACCTATCAGAATTAGGTGGAGGAAAGTTGGCTGATATGCGGTGTAAGAACTAAACAAGTTTAAGCAAAGTTACATCCTCATCCAACAGTGTGGCCATTACGTTGTGTAGCTCATGGTATGGCTTTACAGCAGAAGTCATCGCAATACACACACCAGCTTCAGATAAATCTCTGGCCCCAATTAACACGTGAGTATTTGCCATAAAGCACTCAGCAAAAGCGGTGAGAGTTACATTCCGCGGAAACTTGATGGTCAAAAATTTGACCTTCCGCTGGGACATCTTTGCAGTTCCACCAAACAACCACAGCACCATATTTTTGACTTCTTGGTATATAGGGGAACTACCTGAAAGGTAACAGACAACTTGATCAGCACTTCCAACATCCAAGGAAGAAATCAATAATTTTGCTCTTCGTTGATCCAAGACTCCTTAAGTTGCAATCCCAAATCGCTTAAGTACCCATAAATATTCCCTTCACGATTGAATGGGGGCAGCTTAGTGCAGTGGACCTCCTGGAACAGTTCATCTTGTTTTTTAAACACAGCATCCACACCAGTTTTAGCTCATCATAGGCAAATTTCCCAGAGAGTTGGGTAGGATATATATCAAAACATTGATGCAACATTGCTGACAACTGAGTTTTTTATTCATAAATGATCAATGGGCCCCCTTTAGTGAGCACCACTGTTATAAAATTGGCGATACCCAAGAGAGACGCCACTGGATTTGCGCAGGGTTCAACCCACTGAGCAAGTAGGAACAATAATATGATGATCCTTGCCCTTGGAACAATAAAATAAACCTACAAATAGATATGGAGCACTAGCTCCCACTACTTCTTTTATTTTTTATATGTAATATCGCGGCTTCTTCCAATTCCACTTACTTTCAACTTACTTAACAAACTTCCTTGATCATCTCATCTCATCTATATGGTAACAACTTTGGATGCTCTGACTCATATGGCTAAGTAATTTAATTCGCCATATCTTATTGGCTCCATCAATTCCTCATTTGTTAATTTCACAAACGCCTAATTTGAGGCGATGTCCTAATAACCCAATATTGCCTTATGTCGAGGCGCTCAATTAATTAATACCTATAGTAAACTCAATGGATCCAATTCATTCAGCCTTCACAGCTGAGGGCATATCATCCAGTCATATCAGAATTGTGACACCATCCAATTGTGATGTCATGCTAAATAATTTTCCCCCCACCAAGTTAGAGGATCTGCAAGAGGAGGATGAAACTACCACTTAAAATACATATGAATTTGACCCTCTTTTTACATTTGGGGGTCCAAATAAATTGAATTTCGCTAATGACGCCCAAATGAGAGAACCAAATTACACCAGCAAAAGTATCAGAAGTTTGAATGAGCATATTATCAAATTGGGCAGTCATTCAATTCCAGAATGACTCAAAGCCATGATTAGAGGCACATCATAAGAGCACCATTGCTTGAACCAAATTTTAAAGCGCATATTGCCAGAAATAATTATCAACTAATTTCAACAGAAGTGACTATGGCACAGAACCAGAAGTGGTTTCTTTTACAAAGGCCAAGAACATCCAATTTCAGGGTAACTGCCGCAAGATGAAGCTCATGCATAGATGAATTGTTTCAAATAGATGAAAAGAACAATTCAACATTCAGAAGCCGTCTGACTATAGAATCATGAAATTCATAATATAAAACCTTAAATTCCTAAATACATTACTATATCACAATAATTTATATATTGAATTTCCCCTTTGAAGTATATAAAAGTTCAAATTTTATTCTAATAAAAACCTTTCTACAGAATCTTAAGTTTATCCATTTTTTCTTTACATTGTGTTGTATCAAGTTAAACTTTTTCTCTCTCGTTGCAATCACTTTTGCAACCTATTCAATTCAAGTCTGAATTTATTTTGATAATCTCACAGAGGAGATTAGTTTGCGCCCATGTCAGGGAGCAGTTGGGAAAGTAAGGTAAAAGGCACATGTGTAGGCCCATGACTTCCAACATTTGCAAATGCCCCAGAAACTGGCAGATAATAAGAATAAAAAACCGGCAGTTACTATTTCCTTCAGAAATCCTCACTTGGCAGGCGCGATGTAATCAGTACATCAACATGCTGCACTCTCAACCACTCTCATCAGTGGAATATGGAGTCTGGGTGTTCCTGGATATCAAACAAACAGCTTTGTGGGAAAAATTTTATGGGGGTGTACACACTTATTTCCCAACTGTGGTGTACATCGCACCTCACTCCATGTTATGTGGTTGCTGGATCTCAGTTTCAAAAACAAGGAGTCAGCAGATGAAGCTGCTGTGGTGCGCGTTGTGATCGACCTCCCGAAGGGCAATGGGCCATCGAAACCAAATGCACCAGATGGACAAAATCAAACCAAATTTTTTCTCACGTTTGACTTTTTGCCTACTACGGTAAAATGTGACATTTTGGAACAGCACCTGAAAGATGGTCTCGCCATATACAGCAAAATACAATCTTTCAAAATGCAATGCTTCACGCTGATGCCACACCTGTGCACTGGCAAAGCCATTGCAGTTCTGACACCAACTGAGGAGATTGTGAAGGACCTAACCCAGATCTCTTGCACTCCACTTTTATTAATATTAAAGGGCATACCACCCACCCTTTCCGGGTAACCATAGACAGCGCACCCCCCATCTGCACCCACTGTGACGCGTTTGGCCATAGGGCATACGCATGCCCCACTAAGGAGGGCATCACATTCCAAGAGCACCCCTCGGCGGCCATGACCAATGGGGAAGCTCACTATGAACCAACCACCAGTACCAAAGAGGCCTTCCCGTGGGGAGCAAAAGGCTGCTACTTACTAGTAAAGCCTGTTTCCCCTCAAGAGCGAAAGAAGGCCAAACAGGCCTGCAGGGCTGCAGTCAAGGAAGCGGCCAAGGTCGCCTCTACTATCCCACACTCCCAATGCCAGGAGGACATTGAAGCCTTCATGGCAGAGGCAACTCAGGAATCCCTCAACCAATCAGATTGGGATGCCCAAGCTGATTGGGCCACCCAATCTGAGGATCCAATGGGTGACTCAATCTCACCTGACCTTTGCAACCAAGCCCCAATTGGAACTGATTTGGTCTCCAACCTACCTGAAAAATTTTTTTTGACCCAAACGTTGGTGCACTGAACTTGTCTACACCACAAAAAATTTGTTCAACAGCGGGGAAACCAAAAGCAAAGGCAAAAGCTAACGCGAAGCTGTCTGCTAAAATTAACAAATCTTCCATTACATTGCTGCAAACACCCACGCCGCTGTGAAGGCCCTTGGGGATCCAGAGGAGGCTGGTGAGCCTGGGTGCCCACCCCCTCGCACCTAAGGTGTAAAGGGGAAGCCTTCACTTTAGGGACATTAAACATTGCCGGACTCAAGGCCTCGCCATCCCGGGCTAGGAAACTGAGTTTTTCTATATAAAAATTTACCTGTGGACATCCTGGCCATCCAGGAGTCCCGCTGTCTGCGAGGTTCTGAGGACACTTAGAAAACCATTCTCCTCCCTTCTCATTCCTTCTGGTCTGAGCACTGTGGGGTGCTTGTTTGAAAAACAATTCTTTTAAATTTTTATTGTCTGAATCCTTCCTTGATGGCTAAGTCCTCGTTGTCACATTTTTGTAGGCTGACATGGTGCACGCTATCATCAACATTTATGCCCCAACCTGTGCATGAGAGCATCAGGATTTTTTCTCATTGGTCAAATCCCTTCCATTACCCCCTGACCCTTTTATAGTTGGCAACATGAACTGTTGGTTAAACCCATTTACGGACTGCTGGCCTTCGTCATCCCACACCCCCCAGGGTCACGTAGAACTTCGCGTTCTAAAGGCCACCCTTGGGTTGTTAGATGTGCTTCCGCGGCAAGCTCCACTGCTCAAGAACATGATGCGCCCCCATGTCCACAATGGCCAACTAAGGACCATGTCTCACATCGACCTTATCCTTGCACCAATGAAATTTTGATCCCATATTTCCAACTTCCACACATCAAAAATTGATTTCTCCGATCACTGGCTGGTCTTGATAACCTACCACTTACCTGTCACAGTGGCTAGGGCTTTACATTGGTGCAAACTCCACCCACCCAAACTCGTGTCACCAGGATTTTCCACATGAGTAGAATTGGTGACTTTGGCAAAAGAGTTTATTACACTATTTTGCATGGACCCGATTTCCACAGTCAGTCTTCAAAGCGGATACCATCCACCATGCTCGCCACCTTTCCTCCCGACGCACACAAACTACATTGGCCGTCATCTTGCACGCCCTGGCAGAGTTGGCACACCTGGAGTCCAACATCCCAGCCATGGGCTACAGCCCTGCTTAGGGGCCAGAAGTGGGCAGAAGCAGCTGTCCACCTCAACGCGCTTGAAAGGCAACACAAACATTGGGTTTGTGTTCAGTACAGGGCCAAACACATTACAGAGGGTGGCATGTGCTCCGCTTATTTTTTCAAAAAATTCTTTGCACCGCGCCAGAGTGTGGCCTGCACACAGGTGTTGAGGTTATACGATTCTGTCAGGGATACGCTGGCCAAAGTGGTGATTGAAATACAAAAGTATTATTCCAAGTTGTACCTATCTGATCCAATTCAGCCAGCTGAAATGGCAAATTTCTCGATAGCACTCACATCTGCACCGTTTCCCAATACCTGGAGTTAATGAATTTGATTACTCCGTTTGAACTCTGGTCCGCTGTCTGTGGTGAACCAAATCGGAAATGCCCAGGCCCTGATGGCATTCCATATGAGTTCTATAAGAAGTACTTCACATATCTATCCCCACTGCTGCTTGCCTCCCTTAACCAGAGCCTTCTGTATAAGCGCCTTCTACCAGTAGGGCAAGAGGCCTTCACCATCACACTCTTCAAGAAATGGGATAATCTAGACCTAGCCAACTGGCGCCCCTTTTCTTTAACTAACACAAGTAAAAAAATTTTAACTGAAATCATGGCTAACCATCTATGGATTGTAGCCTCTGCCACCATCTCCCCAGAACAATTCAGTTTCATACCCAGAAGGTCGATTTGGGACAATGTGCACTCTGTGGCTAAAACATGCCAGTCCACAGCCTCTGGGCACTAGTATTCTTGGATCAACAGAAGGCCTATGATATAGTATACTTGGAATACATCAGGGCCTGCCTTCACCAATTCTGCTTACCCCTCGCTTCATCAGCTGGGTGATGATGCTTATGTAATCTGCAACAATGGCAAAGCGTGGCCCTGGCTCCCTCACAGAAGTAGTCCGCCCTTAAAGGGGCCTACGCTAAGGGACCCCCTTACCCCACTCTTAAAACTTCAGCCTTGACCCACTACTTCAAAATGTGAATGCCCGCCTCACTGGGGTCCATGCACCAGGCCAAGCCCCAGTCAAGATGATGTCGGTTTCAGATGATTATGTGGTCAGGGTGTCTAATAATCAATATGCACGCGCGCTTGAAGCTCTCATCCAGGAGTATTCCCAGGTAAGTAATGCTGCACTAAACGCCTCTAAAACCGAAATCATCCTCCTTGGTCAGTATTAAACCTGCTGGTCCCCAGCGACCAGTGCCCAGCCTGACCCATTTGCTCTCACACATGCTCGCCTTCCCTGCTCACCCCACACCGCCCCACTTGTGCTCCCCTTCGTGCCACGACCTACCATAGGACCTTTCCGCCATCTAGGCATGTGGGTGGAGGCAGGCGGGCATGCCTCAGCAGTAATGGAAAGTCATATTCTAGACAACGTGACGAAGCGCATGGCCTCCCTCAGAGCCCACCCTACTTCCCTTACTGGCAGGGTTATTTTAGCCAACTCTATGCTCATCTCCAAAGTTTGGTTTGGAGCCAATGCCATCGCCTTCTCCCCAGGTTTTTTCAAATCTATGTATGCCCTTCTACAAGGGTGGCTCTGGTCAGGCCGCCCACCTCCAGTGCAGTTTGAGGTCATGTTTGGCCCTCATTGTCATGGTGGCATGGAGCTGCTCGACTTTAAAGCCCATGCTACCAAGATCCTGGGCACCTAGATTGCGGCCATCACCACCCCTACGCTCCCCTCCCAACACTGGTCCCGCGCGGCCCACTCCAGCTTCTCCCACGCCCTGGGCCTTACCAATCCGACGAACCCTCACTCCTTGATGAAATATCTGGATTCCCACCCATCAGCCACAGGTCCTTACAGTACTAAACCCCACTTTAAAGGAATCCTCCTCTCCATGTGGAGCGCTGAGTGGAGAATCCGTATTTGTGGACACACAGCCCAGAGAGGCCACCCCTCTCCTCAGTTCACACAGGAGGTACAGGGGCTACCCATTCAAGATGGCTTGATCCCCACACGGCCCCATGTCCTATCCAGGGTGGACTACCTGGACATGATGGACATCCCTTATTCCCTTGAGACCCAAAAACTATATGGAAATACGCACACCACCCCCTGTTTCTGCCTCATATCTGTTCCCGTATGTAACGCTGCTTTAGGTGGGTGTACCATACAGCTGAGCGCACTAATACTTTACACTCATCCTGCCTCATGTGTGGCCAGTATGGAACGCTGTTCCACCGCCTGGAAAAGTGCCCTACCTCTAAAGCGATATGGCGCGAAGTTCAACGTCTGCTGGGCCAGGATCAAACGCATCCCTTCAGTCTGTCAAGAGATATGTTTGCTCTATCCATGATTTCCCTTCTTCCGCCCTCCCTCCATGCTCTGGTGGTTGCAATCGCCATGTGGACTATCCACACAATTGTCTTGGATGCCATCTCAGGCTCCACCCCCACCCTCACATAAGCTGTCCACATATTCCGGTCCCAATTGGTGGACCACTTTAAAGCGTGGATGTTTGGGTACCTCCCACCACGTCGCCGTCAGTTGGTCTCCTCCTGGTTCCCAGTTTGGTTCATCAACTCGGACCCCTTCCTCCACATGTGTTCAATTGTGGTTATGGCCCCTTTACACGTTCCCCCTCCTCCCCATAGTGGCGTTTCCGCTGGCAACAGGAGATAGCATCGCTTCTCTCTGGGGTGCCCTCCCAGTTAATAAGTTTCATTTTCTTTCAAGTTTACTTTTGGAAGTGTTCATCCCTCTGTTGGCCTTCCCCACAATAAATTTAAAATTGTGTTGTATCAAGTTAGTAACTGCCAGTAACCAGTCTAGGGTTGATCAATCTGAATTAATCTCCAGTATCCAGTTTTTTGATTACCATGTTTTAAAGAAGACACTCTGTAAAGGATACCTTAGTTTTGATAATGCCATGGAAGAGGTTGGAAAGGTCCCCATTGAGTCACAAAGGCAACGCATGTCAAAAATATCTAAGAGTGTCAGGAAGTTTTTCATGAGCGCAAACAAGATATTCAAGAATTTGATGCACCAAGGAGTAGCATCTAATTAGATTTGCTTATTGGGATTTATGGTATTTTTTTGGATTTGACCCATTTTCAGAAAGTAGGCTGTCAGAGACTACTTTTTAGGTCAACATATAGGATGAATTAAACTAGATAAAAGATAGAAGTTAAAAAACCTCATTCTTTATATTAATATTTTTGGGACCCCTTTATAGGGTCAATAATAATTTATATATATAAAAGTTGATTATGATATCTAATAAGAGAGATATCAGATCAATAATAATACTAATTAAAGGAATATCAAAATAAGGTTGCTACAAAGCACCTGATTGATTCAGATAGGAACGACTTCATCCCAATTTGGATAGGACGTTATCCTTTGAGGATCAAGACTCTTGAGAATTGGTCTTAAGAGAAGTGTCAATGTTTACCCAGGATAAGTCTTAACCTTTAAAGGGTAAATCCTGACAGTGATATTAGCAAAGGTTGTCTGGTTGCCTAATAAATACAGATTAGATCCCCTGAGCATCAAGTTGGCCACTAATATTAAGTGAGCTGAAATTGGAGTGTTAAATAGATTTGTCTTCCCTTATCAGTAAGAAATTAAGGTGTCTTTGTAAAACACCTACTCTTACCCTATCCACATAAAAAAGCCATTAAATCACTCTGTTTATTTATGTGTTGCCTGCACAGAGTTTAATTTTTATTAATACATATTAGCCTGTCAGTTTAAAATTGCTCTGCTGCAATCTAGTAAAACCAAAAATTCAAAGATCCTATAAATTTACCCACCAGACCCTGCCTTAGTGGTGGAATTGCCAGACAATAAGGAAAAAAATAGATTAAGTTGACACCTTTTTTTTAGTACTAGAAAGTTGACACCTTCATACTGGCTTAAAGCCTTATCATCCTAGTAAATTATCTGGATCTTACTCATTTTTTGTGCTCTTATGTTTTGTCAAGTATGGGGAAATTTTTCAATTTGATCTGACCAAACATTTTATTCTATTTTATAGCTTTATACTACTTAATTAGTTCCTTATGTAGTAATTAGACCAAGTATTAAGTACCTTGACTATAAGCCAGTGTTGTGTTATAGAATTAAATTACTATAACATTTATTAGGCTGCATCACTGCTTAAAATAGGCATTCTAAATTGAATTTGACACCTTCATCTTGCCAGTGCTAATACCCAAATCACTTTTATTCTTGATTTACCTCATCCCAACATCCATATAAACTTAACTTCCAATTTTTATTCTCATTATCTTACCTTGCATCAACATAAAACCATCATATGGGTTTATTATTATCCACCAAAAAACTAGGTCTATAGTTCCCAGTCATTTCAAGAATATTTATGCATTGCTTATTCCTTTTTATCTTTTTGGTTTTTTGTTATGAGATGCATTTTAAAGAGGATCAGTTTTTATTCTAGCTTGTTAAAAGCTAACAATATAAAACCTTTGTACAATTTAGAATGATTTATTTTCTTATTTTAATGTCACTGTTTTCATACATTTCCTTTGTTTTATTAAGGATAATTTGACCTATGTAGTTTCTATTAGACGCACAAGTGCTAATCGCAACACAATGTATAAAAGATCATAAGAAGAGGTACCATGGCCATTCTAAAAAAATTCATTAAAAATATATGGATTTGTCTGGTTGCATTGTTTGAGGTAGAGATTTCCTCCTCCACACCCCATATTTACATAAGTCATTGGCAGTTGGTTGCACAACATTCACTATTGCATCGCTGGGAAGTTTAACACTTAGTTACCTTTTTGGTTACTTTGATGACAAGTCACCTTGGAGATATAGTGTCATAAACTTTGTTTTCAAGACCTGGGGTTTGTAGAGGGTTATGCGTGGTTCCTATTTTAAAATTAGCGCTGATAATATGAAGGTTTTACTTTATGAGTCTGGGGGATGAAAAGGTTTGGCAAACCACCGCAGGTAGTTGCCCATTTCAAGTAGAAACAAATCCACTTGTAGAACAGAAGACATAGTGTTATAAATTTATTTGTATTTCTTAAATTTATTGCGGGGAAGGCCGACCATGGGACGGACACTTCTGAATATGTCTCAGGAAAGACAAACTTAGTACCAGGGGAGGCACCCCAGAGAAGCGATGCTATCTCTTGTTGCCAGCGGGAACGCCACTTATGGGGAGGGAGGGAACGTGTGAAGGGGCCGTAGCCACTAATGAGCACGTGTGGAGGAAGGGGTCTGATTTGATAAACCAGACTGGGAACCAGGAGGAGACCAGCTGTCGGCAACGCGGTGGGAGGTATCCAAACATCCATGCTTGAAAGTGGTCCACCAAATGAGACCGGAATCTGTGGACAGCTTCTGGGAGGGTGGGGATGGAGCCAGCGATGGCATCTAAGACAATCGTGCGGATAGTCCACATTGCGATTGCAACCACCAGAGCATGGAGGGAGGGTGGAAGGGGGGAGGCCATTGATGAAGCAAACATATCTCTTGACAGACTGAAGGGATGCTTTGATCCTGGCCCAGCAGACGTTGAACTTCGCGCCATATCACTTTAGAGGTGGGGCACTTCTCCAAGCGGTGGAACAGCGTTCTGTACTGGCCACACACGACACAGGATGAGTGTGAAGCGTTAGAGCGCTCATCTGTATGATACACCCATCTCAGGCAGCGCCACACATGGGAGCAGACTTGAGGCTGCAACAGAGGATGGTGTACGGATTTCCAGATAGTTTTTTTGGGTCTCAGTGGAATAAGGGATGTCCATCATGTCCAGGTAGTCCACCCTGGATAGGACTTGGGTCGAATGGGGATCACGCCATCATGGATGGGTAGCCCCTGTACCTCTTGTGTGAACTGAGAAGAGGGGCGGCCTATTCAGGTTGTATGTCCGCTAATATGAATTCTCCACTCTGCGCTTCGCATGGAGAGTAGGATTCGTTTGTAGTGGGTTTTAGTCCCGTGAGGACCTGTGGCCGATGTGTGTGATGCGAGGTATTTCATCAGGGAGTGGGGGTTTGATGGATTGTTGAAGCCCAAGGCTTGGGAGAAGTTGGAGCGGGCTGCGTGGGACCAGTGTTGGGATGGGAGTGTAGGAGTGGTGACAGCTGCGATCCAGGTGCCCAGGATCTTGGCAGCATGGGCTTTGAAGTCAAGCAGGCCCATGCCACCTTGATGATGAGGGCCAAACATGGCCTCTAGCCGTACTGGTGGAGGGCGGCCTGACCAAAGCCATCCTTGCAGCCTGCATACAGGGATTTGAAGAAGCTTGGGGAGAAGGGGATGGCGTGGGCTCCAAACCAGACTTTGGATAGGAGCATAGAGTTGGCAAGAACAACCCTGCCAGTAAGGGTAGTAGGGTGGGCTCTGAGAGAGGCGATTTGCTTCGTCACGTTGTCCAGTATGCGGCACTCCATTACTGCTGACGCATATCCGCCTGCCTCTATCCACACGCCCAGATGGCGCACCGGTCCTATGGTAGGACGTGGCACAAAGGGGAGCACCAGTGGACTGGTGTGTGTTGAGTTAGTAAGGCGTGGACGTGGGCGAGCAGATGGGATGGGTTGGGAACTACTTGCTGGGGCCCAGCAGTTTTGAAACTGACCAAGGAGGATGATTTTGGTTTTGGAATCTTTCAGTGCCACATTGCTTACCCGGGAATATTCCTGGATGAGGGCTTCCAGCGCGCGTGCATCTTTGTTATTAAACACCCCCACCACGCAATCATCTGCAGATGCCATCATCTTGACTGGGGTTTGGCCTGGCACATGGACCCCAGTGAGTTGGGCATTCACATTTCGCAGTAGTGGGTCAAGGCTGAAGTTGTATAAGAGTGGGCTGAGGGGGTCCCCCTGTCACAAGCCCCTTTTAGGGCGGACTACTTCCATTAAGAAGCCTGGGCCACGCACTGCCATTGTTGCAGATTCCGTGAGCAGCATTACCCAGTTTATGAAGCGGGGGGTAGGCGGAATTGATGGAGGCATGCCCTTAGGTATTCCCAGTTTACTCTATCATAGGCCTTTTGTTGGTCCAAAAATACCAGTGCCCCAGAGGCTGTGGACTGACATGCGTTAGCCACGGAGTGCACATTATCCCAAATCGACCTTCTGGGGATGAAACTGAATTGTTCTGGGGGATGGTGTCAGATGCTACAGTCCCTAAACGGTTAGCCATGATTTTTGTTAAAATTTGGTGTCTGTGTTTGTTAGAGAAATGGGGTACCAGTTGGCTAAGTCAAGCTTATCCCCTTTCTCGAAGAGTGTGACAGTAAAGGCCTCATGTCCTCCTGGTAGGAGGCGCATTTCCAACAGGCTTGCTTAAGTGAGGCTACAGCAATGGGGATATATATTTGAGATATGTTTTGTAGAACTCATATGGAATGCCATCTGGGCCTGGGCATTTTCGGTTTGGTGCACCACAAATGGCTGTCCATAATTCGTTCAGATTAATTAAATTCATTATTTCCGGGTATCAGAAAATGGTGCAGATATGAGCTCAGTCGAGAAATTCCACCATTTTGGCCAGCTGAATTGGATTGGATTGGTACAGCTTGGAGTAATATTTTTGCTTTTCAATTGCCACTTTGGCCAGTGTATCTGCAATGAAATTATCCGATCTTTGTACCTGTGTGCAGGCCACGCTCTGGCATGGTGTGAAAATTTTTTAAAGAAGTATGCGGTGCACTTGTCGCCTTTAGTGATGCGTGTGGCCCTGTATTGGACACAAACCCGATGTTTGTGTTGCCTTTTGAGTGCGTTGAGTGGGCGGCTGCCTCCGCCCACTTCTGGCCCCATGCAGGGCTGTATCCTGTGGCTGGAATGTTGGACTCCAAGTGGGCCAATTCTGCCAGAGCGCGCGAGATAACTGCTGATGTGGCTCGTGAGTGTCTGGAGGAGAGATAGAGATAGTGGTGGATGGTGTCCTCTTTGAAAATTGCCCATGTGGAAATGGGGTCCATGCAAAACGGTGCAATAAACGATTTTGCCAAAGTTGCCTCTCCCACCCACATGGAAAATCCTGGCGAAGCGAGCTCGGGGGGCAGATTTTGCACCAATGTGGGGCCTTTGCAACTGTGACGGGTAAGTGGTAGGTTATCAAGACCAGTCGGTGGTCAGAGAATTCCATTTTCGTTGTTTTGAAGTGGGAGATGTGGGGTTAGAATAACGCCAGCGTTAGGATAAGGTCGATGCGGGTCATGGACCTTTATTGGCCGTTGTGGATGTGGGGACATGTCATGTTTTCAAGAAGTGCGGCATTTTGTGGCAGCACATCCATTAACCCAAGGGTGGCTTTTAGAAAGCGTAGTTCTACATGTCCCTGTGGGGTGTGGGGTGAGGGAGGCCACTGGTCCGTTGGTGAGGTTAGCCAACTTTTCATGTCACCAACTAGGAAAGAATCAGGGGGTAGTGGGAGGGATTTGACCAACGAGAAAAATCCCTGACGCTTGTGTGCACTTATTGGGGCATAGATGTTGATGATTGCATGCACAACGTCAGCCCACGAGAAGGTGATGATGAGCACTCAGCCATTTAGGAATGTTTCTGAGGATGTGAATTTGAAAAATTTATTTTTCTGAATTAGCACCCCACAGTGCTTCAACCAAAAGGATAGAGATGGGAGGAGCATTGTTTTCAGTCTTCCTCGGAACCTCATGGACAGTGGGACTCCTGGATGGCCAGGATATCCACGGGTAAATTGTGTTGTAAAAAACTCAGTTTCCTAGCCTGGGATGGGGAGGCCTTGAGTCCAGCGATATTCAACGTCCCTAGAGTGAAGGTTTCCCCCATTGCACCTTAGGTGCGAGGGGGTGGGCCCCCAGCCCACCAGCCTCTTCAAGGTCCCCACAGGCTTTCACAGTAGCGCGGGTGTTAGCAGCAACGCTATTGGGGTTTTTGTTAATTTTTGCGGAAAGAGTTGCATTGACTTTGGCCTTCACTTTTTGTTTTCCCAATGTCGGTCAAATTTTTTGTGGTGCAGATGAGTTCGGTGCACCGTTGTGCAGGTCAAAAAAATTTTCAGTTGGGAAAGGTCCCAAGTCAGTTTTGACTGGAGCTTGGGTTCAGCGATTGGGTGAGATCAAATCCCCCATCGGATCCTTGGATTGAGTGGCCCACTCAGCCTGGGCTTCCCAATCTGATTGGATGATGGATTCCTGAGTCACTTCCACCGCGAAGGTCTCCATGTCCTCCTGGCGTTGTGAGTGTGGGATGGTGGTGGTGGCCTTGGCTGCTTCCTTGCCCACAGCCCTATGGGCCTGCTTGGCCTTCTTCCGCTCCTGCAGGGAGATGGGCTTTACCAATAGGTAGCAGCCTTGTGCTCCCCATGGGAAAGCCTCCTTGGTGCTTGCAGTTGGTTCGTAGTGCACCTCCCTGCTGGCCATGGCCGCTGAGGGGTGCTCTTGGAATGTGACGCCCTCCTTGATGGGGCATGCGTGCACCTTATGGCTGAACGCATCACAGTGGGTGCAAATGGGGGTGTGCTGTCCACGGTTACCCGAAATGGGTGGGTGGTATGCCCTGTGATATCAATAAAAGTGGAGTGCGGGATCTGGGTTAGGTCCTTCGTGATCTCCTCAGTTGGGGTCAGAACTGCGATGGCTTTGCCGGTGCACAGGTGTGGCATCAGCATGAAGCATTGCATTTTGAAAGATTTTTTTTCGCCATATATGGCGAGACTATCTTTCAGGTGTTGCTCCAAAATGTTACGTTTTACCATAATAGGCAAAAAGTCAAACGTGAGGAAATATGGTTTGATTTTGTCCATCTAGTGCATTGGTTTTGATGACCCATTGCCCTTTGGGGAGGTTGACCACTATGCGCACCACTGCAGCCTCATCTGCTGCTATTTTGCTTACAAAACCTAGGTCTGGCCAACTGCACAACATGGAGTGAGGTGCAACGTACACCGTGGTTGGGAAAATTTTGTGTACATCTTCACAAAATTTTTCTCATAAAAGGCCGTTTTTTGGATGTCCAGATACACACAGACTCCAAATTCCACCAATAAAAGTGTCTGGGAGTGTGGCGTGTTGATGTACTGGTTGCATTGTGCTTGCCACGCGAGTATCTCCAGGGAAATTGTGACCGCCAGTTTTTTGAGATTTTTGTATATTCCGCTGGATTCTCTGTGGCATTTTCGAACGTTGGAGGCCGCGGGCCTTCCACCTGCTCCTCTTACCTTGCTTGCCCAACTGCTCCCTGACATGGGCGCAGACTAATCTCCTCTGTGAGATTATCAAACTAGATTTAGTCTTGAATAGAATAGGTTGCAAAAGTGTTTGCAACGAGAAAGAAAAGTAGGTTAAATTTATTTGTATTTCAGTATGGCTGAGGTCTCAGATTTGACTGAATCAGCTTTTATAAAAATTTAGCCCCTACAAAAAATATGAACCTCTCTTGATGTACAGCAGTTGGTATTCTTAATAAATGGTCTTTTGAATTGGAAAGTTTAAATGAGATGAAATTGACATTATATTGAGTCATATCCTTGGTCCTCTTAAGAGCTTCATCATAGTTTGTTTGTCCTCCTGATAAGAAACTGGGCTACCTCTTTAGCATGTGACTTGGTTCGCACTTCCAATATCTAGGGTACAGAATAAGAGTTTGTCATGAAGTTGCTCTGATGCTCCTATAACAGCAAACTTAAACATCTTAAAACTTTCATGCATATTTACAAGCTAATTGAAAGGTGAAAGCTTGTTAACGCATAAATTTTTGTCTTTTATCCAGAACATGTTATCTCAGAACAATTGGGTGCTCACTAGTTTTTGAATGTTGATCTAAGTTGAGAGAATGGATGGTATTTGAAGGAGCAATCTTGTTGCTATTGGGATTACATACAGATTTACCATGCGCATGGGCGTCACAATAAGCAAGAAGGGATCCCCTTGAGGGTGAAGCCAAAATAGAAGCAATGACATACATAATATACTGTTTTTGGTGATGAGATCATATTCTTCATTATCCATGGTTTAAAAACCCCTCAAGAGTATTTATGTCTTGCCTTTTTACATTGACTTCGCCCCTCCTTGAATTTACTCCCCAGTTTAATAATACTTCTAAAAGCTTTGGTGGTGGTCTTCTCAGCATCTAATTTTTTCCAGATGTCTTAAAGTTCTAGAATATAATTCAATTTTTTACTAAAAAAGAAGACTAATACTCAATGTTTTAGTATTGAATATTTGTTTTCAATTAATCATGGATGGGTTTTCATTTGCAATATAGGTCACTTATTTGTTCTTTAGATTTTTACATTAGCGTCACTTATTTACTAATACTGTTTCAATTCAAATAATTAACAGAACAATTAGGCATTCTTAAGGAAGATATTAGAGATGTTTAATAAAAACCCACATTATTCACCAATGTTGATAAAGGGTTCTGCTTATTGGCATACTAATATCCCTGGAAACAAGTATATTCTCCAAAAATCGTCATTGTCTAAAGGGCACAATGACAGGAAAATCGATGTGCAACCAAAAACTTGTACCTTTATTTTAAAAAGGTCAATATGTTTAACCATAACACTACTCCCTGCCAGTTTTTTGGTGCACTACGCCATTCACGTATATTTTGGGTAGAGACCACCCTTTTTATTTTAAAGGTATCAGAGCGGCAGGAGGAGTCATTTCTTGCTGCTACCTTCCTCAAGGGAAGCTTTGATTGTGTTTGGTTTGACCTAGGTTTCTAACCGCAGAAGCAGCGGATGAAGCTGCAAAAGTAATAAATGAAGTTAAGATCCGCGAGATTTCACTTATTGTGTGTGCGGAATGCACTCACTACATCAAAGATATTACAATATCCATAAAACTTTATGATTTGTTAGATAAATATTACACGCGTTTCAGAAAGTCACCTTGTAAGAGACTTAGAACGTTATGAGATTTGTGAACAATTTGATTTACAAAGTTTATGTTAATGTTAAAGCTCTGCAGTGGCAAAGCTATTGCTGTTATTGACCTCACCTAGTATCTGGGATTACTTTTTCAGAAAACCCACGGATAGCCAACTTTTTAATCTCTGGTGGTATCCGCTTAACTATGTTTGATGCTCTCCCAGAATGGGCAGCATCTTTTTGCATCAATTTTAAAGTATTGGGACACAAAGCGCATGGCTGCCTCATTAGAAGGGAGTATATTTGAGGATCCAGAAGAAGATACTATAATGTATGAGAAAACCCACAGACAGTAAATAAACAAGAAAATTTATTACTTTTATTGGGAGATCCCAATGAATATTTAATTATTGAACCTAAGTCCGCAAAAAAGCTGAAAACACATTAAAAAGCGCTAAAAAAGGCTCAAGAAATAGTCAAAGTATTGATTCCCCCACCTGAATCACACAAGGGCTAAGGAGCCACCAGACTACCTCCCTCTCAGCACTCAGCAACTCCAGTGAGTTTCCAAGTGGAAATTTGTCCTGAGAAGTTCTAAAATGCGTTTGATCATATTTTGAACAATCCATCATGTCATTCGCTTGCAATTAATGCAATTGACCAAACTTATTCAAATGGTTGTCCTGCCAGCAAGTCAAATCTCTCAAAAAATATAAAGAGTTTGGTATTATTTTTCTCTACATAATTTAAGGTGTCACAATTAACAAGAGAAGCTGGCTAAGGCCAGCGTCTCCACATCCAAAGCCAAGATGATCATATGGGTGCGCTGCACTTATTGAGCCAGGCTACCTCTCATAAGTAGGCTTGAGTGTCCAACTGAAAACTAAGGCAAAGCATAGCTGGATTTAGGGCTTCCAAATTTTAGGCAAAAACTGAATCCCTTGCGCAGCCTACCTGCTGACATATTGGGGAAATGAGAGACACATGGTTCAGCAGGAGATGAAATAACGGTAACAAGCTCTTATTTCTATACGTTATAATCAGGGTTAGGGGTATGCTCTCAGATGCTTTGTAGCCCCTAATTTCAACAAAATTGCAGGAGAAGTATTATTCTCAACTTCCAAATTAAGAATCTAGAGTAATTTTACACCACTTACTAGAAATAATAAGCACTAAAAATACTTAAAGGGCTGGTTTTTTATGTGGTTTTTTTATTTAGTTTCCATGAGAGGATTACAACAAAACTTCTTAATAAATTAATGTTTAGTATATAAAATAACTTGAGGCCTGAAGCGAGATAGGTGTAAATTCATTATTAGCTTTGAGCCAAATTAGAAAAATATGGGACTTTGACCTATCAGATCTTTCAAAAATTCACCTTGCTTTGATGGAATGGCTGATGGAGGATCAATTGTAGGCAAGACAAACTTGGTGGGGTAAAGATTTAACATATTTAAGCCAATCTTAGGATGGGACCTCTGAATGACTTGTCTGATTCTGCCAAATTGTTGGTGCAATCCAACTACCAAAATTAATGTTTTACTTGATTTTCATTAATAAAGTATTGCCCCAATTTGAGGGGTTCAACTGAGAATTTACTGAGGTCTTTTTGGCCAATTTCGTCCTTATTATTGCTGAAGCACTCTTATTACAAAATCAAACTTGTGATTGTCTGGCATTACCCCCTTTAAGAGTGTTAAAGAAAGATTAAGGGCACAAGGATTGGTCATGGACGCAGTTAACAGTAACTCCGCTTGCCAGGGATTTTATGGAGTACTCATCCCCTCATCTATAAGCGATGACAAAAGGGCCTTCCCATACAGAGCCAAGCTTCTCACTTCTGGGAGTGATACTATAATGGTAGTATAGCACCAATTCTGATACTTGGAAGGAAGGTAGCGGAGCCCTGAGCTCATTCCAGCTTGTCCTTTTTTGTGACAGTCTTTGCCAAGTTGGTTATCGCCTCTGATTGCAACTGGATGATGTGCTGACCTAACCTCTTCATAGCTTTCTCAGGATCAGTCTTATCAGAGAAAATTTTTTTTCTAGTAATGCTAGTACCCCAGATTCTAAACCATATAACACTCAGAAAGGTGACATTTTAAGGATCTGGTGATAGCTGATACAGTAAGCCATTAGGGCACTGGGTAAGTAAAGATCTCAGTGAAGAGGGTCAGAAGTGGCCATTTTAGTAATTTAAAGACCAGGGTCCCATTAGCTCTTACCACAGTACCATTGGTGGATGGTTTATAGCGGGCTGTGAAAATCTGTTGCATTCCCATAAAATAGCGAGGATCTTCATCAATCTGAGGGGTAAATTTTTTTCATTGTCACAGAGCAGGACCTGAAGACAGCCATGGTGAGCAAGTATATATTGATGAAGTAAAGTGGTTATGGCTTAGCAGTTTGGGCAGGAAGAGTTACTGCCTCAACCTACTTGGTAAAATGGTCTATGCCTACTAAGATATACGGTTTCCCCCATTAGTCTGGGGTAGATGGCCTACAACGTCTAGACTTATGGTGTAAAAGGGTTGCTGAGCGTAGTTTGTTGGTACTGATATCTGGTCTTGTAACTGGATTGCTTCTTACAGGTCAGACAGGCATCCAGGACTTCAGTTATTGTCTCTATGACTCCCTCCCAGTATTATTGCTCTTTTATCCACTCATAGGTTTTCCATACTCCGCTATGCTTAGAATGGTATGAGACTCCAAGATCACAGGTACTCTCTCTAATGGTCTGAATTAGGTCAACCAATTCACCCCTACTTTCTTATACAACTTCCCGCTTTCCACCTTGGTGTTACAGGAGTGTCAAACTAATGTTTTTCTCATGGGTTCATCCTTGACTTCACAGGAGTTGGGGGTCATAAGGAGGTCATGCAGATTCTCAGATTCACTATTGTCCAGGTGAAGGACAGGCAGCTGCGTCAGCCCATCAGCGTTCATATGGCGAGCACCTGTCAGATGCTCAATTGCCATGTTGTAATGCTTGAGCTTAAAACCCAATGTGCCAACCTTCCTGTGGGATCCTTCATATTCTGCAACCACTATAAGGATGCGTGGTCAGTAACCACTTTGAAAGAAGTTCCATATAAAAAAGGGATGGTAGTAAATCACAGCGAGCAAGATGGCAAGGCAATCCTTCTTTTTACTGACGTTATAGTTGCGTTCTGCCTTTGAGAGCGACTTGCTGAAGTAAGACACAGGGTGATCTACCCATTATCATCTAATTGAGTTAAGATAGCCTAAATGGCATAGTCAGAAGCATCCATGAACAACATGAAGGGCTTGCCATAGTCAGAGTGGTGGAGGATTAGCCGTTGCTGTACTAGCTGCTTAAGGGTCTCAAAAGCGGCTTTTTGTTCGGCACCCCAATGATTATAGTGTTTTTAGCCAAGAGGAGTACGAGGGATCACTAAGTGGGTAAATTGGGGATGAATTGATGGTAATACCCCATCATGCCCAAAGATACCTGAATGTCATGAAGGGTTTTTGGGCGCAGGCATTTTGGCTAAGCTTCAACCTTGTCTTAGAGGGTTTAATCCCATCTTTAGAGCTTGCGTTCCCAAGGAAATCCAATTCCCTCTGGAAAAATGTGGCCTTGAAGGGCTTTCAATTGATGTTGGTCTCATGTAGGCGCTGAAATACTGCCTTCAGGTGAGCAAGATGTTCATTGAAGATGTTTGAGATACTGTGATGTCATTGAGATTAACAATGACACAACTTAAATTCAGATCCTGCAAGATATTGTCCATGGCTCGCTGGAAAGTTGCAGAGGCGTTGCATAACCCTTGAGGTAGTAGGGTAGGCTGGAAGAGACTCACATTGCAAATAAGAGCGCATTTCTCATGATCTTGAGAGAAAGGTCCATTTGCCAATAACTACTAGCCAGGTCCATGGTGGAAACAAAGTTAGAACCGGAGAGTTGAGCTAGGGCGTCGTCAATGCGTGGTTAGGATAAATATCTTTCTTGGAGAAATTGTTCAGTTTACGGTAGTCCATAACTACAAATAACCTCCATTTTTATTCTATATCAGGAGAAGTGGGGACAACCAAGGGCTTTGGGACGGCACCAGCAACCTAGCTACCAGTAACTGTTTTAGCTTTAGATGCATCTGTAACTCTAAAATTTAGATTTACGGTAGGGTTTAGATTGAATGAGACAAGCATCCCAACATCAATGGTATGAGTTAACCTTTCATGTGCCCATAGTAAGTTACAGAGTTAGAGAAGATGCCGCTATAGGACTCCAATAAACTATGAACTTTATTAAGCTTCCAGGGGTTAGTTCATCAGAGATTTTAATCGTGGGCAGAGTGCATAGTGATTTATCAGCAGGTAGACCCATATCCGCCATAGACTTGATACAATGAACTTGTTTAATGTCCTCAATAGGGACCATCAGGCCTCTTCCGATCTTCTGATGCTTCTTGATGACCATGTTCTTCTTGGTGAGATTCCCCAATAGGAAATTGATTGATCGCTGATAAGCTGGGTTAACACGCCTGGCAAGACTCTAGGCTCAAGGGGATAACTTCATCAATGCTGATTAGGTGAAATAGACAGTTTGGGGGATTTAAATGGCAATCTTCGTGTCAACTGCCCTATTAAAAATCTATGGGCTTTTATGCTCGTTCACAAATATTAGTTCCTAAAATTGATAACTTCACAGGCTTGATGTTGTGCAAAATTTTGAGTTGTCTGATGATATATACAATTGAAAATAGTATGAAGACTATTATACGTAATTAGATAGATCACTAGTATTTGGTCCAATGCTTGACTGATATTACTCCTTGAAATACTCTAGATGGCCTCTGTAGGTATTATTCCCTTATCCGCTTAACTTGATCCACACTCAGATTCTTGTTTATGGCCTTTCCTCTGGTGACACAAAGTCAGTAGCAATTCCCATCTTGGCTCAGCTTCTCTTCTTAGGATCCTCAATCCTTACTCTTTATCCTATTAAAGAGTATCCAACTAAAGCACAAAGCAATAATTTCCTTGAAGATGAATAGAGCCAATAATACTTCTACTAAAGTATGGTTTTTTATTAAGTGAATCTTTAGGGAATTTATAGTGGGAATTCAGCGCCCAACCCTTGGTTGGCACCTCAGCAATGAAATGGCAGCATTGTTGTTGAATTACCTTCTGTCATCTCATCAGCAATGGTCTTCCAAATCCTGGCTAGGATTCTGTCATCAACATCCTCAAGACCTAAAACGAAAAAGAGTCAGAAAACATGTCCCTGAAGTTTTCTACTTGATCCCAGTGAACCAACCATATTTGGCAAGCGGCCTGCTTAGGTAATGGGACTTCACACCCATTAGGGTAGGTCGTGAACCAACTGGTTGATTTGCTAGTTGCAGGCGGCATCACTTGCCTCGCAACTTGCCCCTTAAATTCCCAATTGGTCAGTGATGAACCCAACCAATCTCAATTGGTACACCTGATAGTTAATCACTATCAGATGCCCACATTTCGTTAGCAACTCTGCCCGATGAGATCTTAAGCATTCACTCAGATCAATCCCCAATGGATCCAAACCTGGTGGATTACCCAAAATCCCCTGAGCACTGTTAACCCAAATTTGGGGTCAACCGATTTAATTTACTTGCTATGGGTTTATCTCCTAGTGACCCATGGTAATCTAGACGGCTGAATATGTGGTCAAAAATTCCAGAATACCCTTTGTTCACCCGCCTTGATTACTATCTCTTCAGATGCATAGAAAAGGATACCATTTAGAGTATCCACTGATTGAGGCAACATTTTTATATCATCCCGCTGTGGTGTAGTGCAGGGATAAGGCAGAGGATTAATATTCCAATGTGAATGCATATCGCTTTTTGTTAAGCTCATTGTTGGTCAGAATCAGTGGGATCTCTTAGTCAAGCAGGGAGAGAAAACTCTGCTTTAAATTAATGATCCCTTCATATTCCAGCATAAACTGTTTACCAATGAGTAGATAATAGGTATTGTTAGCCAAGTCCACCATGGGGGCCAACAAGATGAGTATCCCAAATCTGATGGGCAAAGAAGAGTATGCTACAATAGCACATGAGTTGGAAAGATAGCAGTACCAAACTCTTGTATGTAGTTGAGGTCAGGACCAGCTTTATTTTTTGATGAGTTTTGATGACACAACATTCACTGGGGATCCAGTGTTAAGGATAGCTGTGACACGTACTCTGTTTACAACGACCTCCACCGTTGTTAACGTTCCACCAAAGTTGAGGGAAAGAGCTAGGACCTCCTTTAGCCATATAGTGGAAGCTAGCCTTTTGGCAGTCTCAGGGTATTTCTCCTGGATAGACTTTAGAGTGTACACACTGGATGGATCGGATTAGTGAGGTAATGAGCTATTTTGGCATCACTAGCTGTTTCAATAACCTCTAGTCCCTTCAGCACCTGATGAAGATAAGATCAGCGTGGTATCCTCGCCATATCCACTCTCTCAGGGTTCAACCAGTTGGGTATTACCACTTCACCTATGGCTCCTAAAACATAATGACTCACATCGTCACAACCCCCTTCAGAGTCATCTTTGGAGGGGTTATCAATGAATGTTAGGGAGCCCATAGGTTGTGAGGTAGATCATGGCTTCCCTTATATCAGGATAGGTCTTGGTGTTGCTCCTTCACCTTGTTTGCTTTTGGGGAGGCGTTGGAATTGTCACGGCTTAATTTTTGGCCTTCAAAGTAGGGGGCTTGGGCTTTTATATGACTACAGATTTCGGATTAGAGTTGGTTGGAGGAGGAAGCGTTGTGGAGGTGATGCTTTAACTATGCCAGCTTTTGGTTGATCAGAGGCAGTGAAACTTGGGGAAATAGGTGGTTTGGCTTTTGTGCCCTGAGTGCTCTATTTCCAATTAACATAAACTTTCTGAGCAAAACCTTATGGGAAAAAAGAAAATCATGAATGACCGCCTTAGTTTCACTCTGATGTTTTTGGGTTCCCCACTGGCTGCCCAGTGTGGAGCAGCAGCAAAACCCTCCCCACAGTTTTCCATCTGACATGAAAATTACTCATACTGGATTGCCCAATCATACCAAACCCCATAGATGATTCATTCTCCCTAGGATCTTGACGCCCACCTCACTCAAACCCAAAAGGAGCCTCATTGCCCCCTGGTGCCCCCCCAGAGCAACATGCATTTTGGCCTTATGGTCGATTATATGAAACTTTTTCTTACCATGACCAAGCCATTATCAAAATGGCTCAGGAGGTGATGCGTCCCGCCAGTTTTATTGACTTCCTCCCCTATAAGTGAAATTATAATCTCATCTTCACCTGTAAAGCTGACACCACCACTGTGGCAACTGTGCTTCTGATTTTAAGGGTACCCCTCTCCCCACAATTTGGACACAGCTCCCGTGATTACCACTTTGGTGGTTCAGTTCGCTGGTTTGCCCACCCACCTTCCCCTGAGGTGCTCCATCAGGAGCTGATGGAAGGTTTGGAAGCCTATGGCTCCAACCCCATCTTGCAACTTGTGGTCCCAAATGGGGCCACAAGCCTCGATGGGCCTTAGGCATATGCCACAAACACCCTGAATCTAGTAAAATTGCCTTGGAAATTCACCCTCACGCCATTATTCCCTCTGCCCCTGGCCATCTGTTCTGGGCAAATTCAAGGGTGAGCGGATGATCTGTCCATCCTGTTTTGAGTTGGACCACTCGAAACATAAGTGCCCATCCCTAGATGCTTCCAATGGCTCTGATTTTTCATCCACCAACTTTCAATCCGCCACCCACACCACGCCAGCTTCAGTATGGGGTATGCTCCTACCTCCTCCTCCCCCAAAGCCTGTTGCTGCAGCTGCACCTGCAGCCACCAATCAGCATCCTCCTCGCCCCAATGCCACAAATGATTCCTCCAATTAAGCACAGGATTGGACCCCAGTTTGCTCCCATGCATCCTCCAACAAACCAACAAAACCTTGGAAATATGATGATTCCCAATTTAATTTAACCAATATCCTTGGGATATATTGGCTGAAATCAATTAGTCTGGGAAGATTATTGAAGACTGCACTATCCAACATGCCAGTTTGTATTTATTGGACATGACGCTGAGTTACCCCCTCGTTTATATGCCCTCCAGAAAAACGCCAAAATGTTCCACGGCGACCACCAGCTGGCTGTTGAAGCAACGGCTAATCCAGATTGTCATCATCTATGCAAAAATGCCTCCAAAATAGTGGTGATGCTCGCAGGAGGAATCTCTCCTCCCATCATCCCCTCCAACACCAATAGGATCCAAAAGCAGATGTGACCAATTCTCACAAAGCCTCCAATGACGCCATCCAGCATATGGCAGAGGTAGCGCAGAATCCCAAATCCAAGATTCCCCACACCAATATTGCCACGTTCATAAAGCTTCCCAATGCATTCATGAAAGCTGAAGCAGCTTAGGCCAGTTACGTCAGATCTCTTATATTCAACCACTGTCTTCCTGCCACCCCAATCATCAGAAATTTCTCTCCACATCCCGCTGATGCCTGACGCCCCTGCTCTCCGCCATAGCCTGTGCCCTACTTTGGGGTGAAGCAGAGGCCGAGAATGAGCCCCCTGATCCCCCTCCCCTTCCGCCATGATGGGATAAGCGGTCCTTCTGTCCTACCTGTTAGTTGTGTTCACGTTTTGTGTGTTGTCCGCTCCTTTTGGGCAATTCATTCTTTTTTTGGTGAGTATCTATCTGTTAGCTTTTAAGTTTTGGTAATATCCATCACCTGGTCAGCTTACCTCAGTTTAATAAATAAATGTTTTAGCGACCTTATCCTTGAACCCATTTTTGGTGGGGGCAGATATCACCTGAGATAGGTTTTGGCTGTTGGACCACTTGGAGAGGTTTATTGGATGGCAAAATATGATCTTGGCGACAAGGCATGGCCATGGAGCGCTTCCCAATTGACAACAATGCGCGGGTACTAACTAGCTTAGGAACCTCAGTTTTGAGTTGCACTGCAGGTTCTGGCCTCGTCATAGTAACCAGAATAGGGGTCAACGTGGCCTCCCTTGGTGGGGCTTTAGTTTAGAGTTCCTCAATGTTCAGAACCTGGGGAACTGACCTAAACCTAAATTAGCTTCAGTGTTATAGACATCTACGACCTCCAGCATAGCCTCCTAGATATCATGGATATTCTGGAGGTGGCGCTTAACGGAAATAAGATGCTGGGCTATATTAGGGTGAGTAGCTAAGCCAGTTAGAATGGCCACAAGAGCATCATCAAGAGCTAGTATTTTTGCGAGGACCAAGGGCTGAGCTTTAACATAAAATCGATTAACAAATGTTACAAGCAATTCTCTCATTTTCATGATAAGGCACATAAAGGCCTAAATTGCCTTTTTAAACTCTGCATGGAGCCAAACTCTTTAATAGACGCTTGTTTAACCTCCGCCCAGGTGCTGAGGTTGACCATGTTGGGAACCATTGTTTATTGAGCTATATGGCTCAAGCAGGGAAGGATGGACTTAAATTTTTGCTGGTCAGTTGTTCCTTCCATCATTGATTCATAAACAAAAGAAAAGAGGCAATGCTACTCTGTCTAGGGGTAAACTTGTCTCTCAAAGGGGGTTTTGAATCACCGGAGGGGCCCCAGGAAAAGGGTTGTTAACTTTTGGAGGATTTAGATGATTCCTCCAAACTTGTCAAACAGGAGTAACCCCACTGAGCAACAGACGAGAAATATGAGGTTTGCTGGCCCTTGATATACAAGAATAACATAGTGTTTAATAAGGAGCTGTTTTGCTTATGATTTAATTATGTTATTAAAAAAATTTAATGGATACTTCCATTACTCTTTCCTACTCTTCACTTTCTTTGTAAAACCCCCTCCTTCTCACTCTCATGCTCAACTCTTAACCCTTGGTATTCCTTAGTGGATTCAACACGCTCTGTTTAGTAGTTCTCTATTTGCTTAATCTAAGGGTTACACTTAAACATTGAGGCTTCAGCAGAATTCCCACAATTTGCCAAACCAAAATTTCAACAATTAATTAAATTTTCCATTGGCATAATATATAGCTAAATATTCGTGCTTTCTTCAAATCTAAATTATGATTTGCCAGAACTAAAGCTTATTGTCTAGTCATATTGGAATTATAACAAAGGTATTTTTTAAGCTTTTTGAGCTGAGACAAAGCATTAGCTAGCTGTTGTTCTAAAGCTACTAGTTTAGGTTCAGAAGCAGCGGGTTTTGTAAGGGTGGCTTATACCAAAAGCTCCATTTTTTACAAATTTTTGTAATGTACAGGATCCCCTGTAGTGAGCACCACTTGTTTGAATCAGAAATTGGGTATGCTCACAGGTGCTTTGTAGCCACTGATTTCAACAAAATTGCAGGAGAAGTATTATTCTCAACTGCCAAATTAAAAATTTAGAGTAATTTTACACCACTTACTAGAAATAATAAACACTAAAAATACTTAAAAAGCTGGCTTTTTATGTGGTCTTTATTAAGTTTCCATAAGAAGTTAAAAAGTGGACATACTTAATAAATTTATGCTTAATATAAAATAACTTGAGGCCCAAAGTGAGATAGGCGTAAATTCACTATTAGCTTTGAGCCAAATTAGGAAATATGGGACTTTGATCTATCAGATCTTTCAAAAACTCACCTTGCTTGATGGAACAGCTGATGGAGGATCAATCGTAGGCAAGAAAAAACTGGTGGGGTAAAGATGTAATATATTTAAGTTAATCTTATGATGGGACCTCTGAATGACTTGTCTGATTCTGCCACATGGTCATTGAAATCTAACTACCTAAATTATTGATTTACTTGATTTTCACAAATTAAAATATTTCCCCAATTTGAGGGGTTCAACTGAGAATTGTCCAGAGTCTTTTGGCCAATTCTGTCCTTATTATTACCTGATGCACTCTTACGTATAAAACTGGACTTGTAATTGTCTAACACTATGAATTACATTTGGCCTTTTCATTGTGGACTCATATTTCGCCTTACTAATGAGCTTAGTTAAGTAGATACTTAGAAGATAAAAAATATTGGCCGCTAGATGTCACATTCTCATGCAATGTTGTGGAGTCTACACTTCTTAACATATATGCCTCAGTAACGCTCCTGACCACATTGTCCTTATCTCAAGAATTACCCAACTTAACCTCCCAGATGATATTGTATTCTTGGAGATTTTAATTGTTGGTCAAATGCTGCAACTGATTGATGGCCGTTAACATCTCAATATTTCCACAGGCCATAAGAATTTTTGGTGCTCAAAGAGTTCAGAGGCCTATAAGATCCCCTCCCTAGTGAATCTCTGGCACAATTCATATGACACATCCGCATATATAACAGGGTACAAGAATATCAATGAACTGTTTCAACTACTTTCTACCACTGTTTTTAGAAGTCCATACCTTCAAGTTTTGATACTACTGTGGTGCAGTTTTCAGACCATCATTTTGAATAAAAATTACCCGAAACTCTTGACCAACAACAGACCCAATCTCATTCAAATAAGGTACCTACTAATACAATATTACGCAATGAACTTTAAAAGTGGATGTGACTACAATCATCATTACAGTATGGTGTGTTCATTTTTCATAGACTCATTGGTAACATGGGATCTTTTAAAACAACACATAATTTATGCCTAAAAGTGGATTGATGCTCACCTGTATAACAGATGAAAACATCCCAGTTTTTTGACCACCATCTTGCCTTTGGATTGGCGGATTCAAAATTTGTGCTGAAAGATTTCCCAATATAATTTCCCTCGAGGTAAGAGTTTTGACTTCTCATAATCACTAATTTAACCTTGGATGTAGGGCAATTCAGAAACGCGGAAAGATGGAATAGGTAAGTGAGGGTTTTGAACCCAAAATTAACCTTGTTTTATTTATTAACAAAATAAACACACTGACAAATTTATCCCAATGACATAGGGCACCGCGAATGACAAAAGAAAAAACCCAGAGTATTCAGCAGATCATTTTGCTGCCAAATGTTCAATTTTTTGTTATGGTTACAAAAACTAGGTTTGCCATGGAATACCAGGTAAGACAAGGCAAGAGCGGCCCAAAGGCTGCTAGAGAGACCCATGTGAGGGTGGGAAGCAAGAAAGAATTCTGAACTATGTTCAGAATCACGTGGGCCTGACCTTTTAAGGTCGCTCTTCCAGGGAGCCCCTCCACACTTTTCTTTGTGCCCCAGGGAGCATAAAGAATAGCTCAGGAGGGGCACAGCCCAGTGCTGAGCCCGCATGAACCTCAAAACCTCATAATGGCATTTCAACTCAAAATTCGGAAATCTGATTTTTGAGTCAAAATGTAACGATCAGTCTGACCTGACCATTACAACCTGCAACACATATCTTCAGCATCTGCTGCCTGCCTTCAACATTCTCTCACCTATCTGTAAAAAACAACCCCTTAGGGAATAAAGCCAAGCATGGACTTGCAAATGAGTTGTATCATCTATTTGCCTTTAAGAGCTCTGAATTTCATAAAAGCACCATTTAAGTATACTGGCTGGAGCTTAGCAGATCACCAAAGGGAAGAGGTCAAAAAAATACTTTATGCGCTGCTATACTTCTAAAGAAGTTTTCTCAGGTATATCTAAGTTTTCACTAGCACACACTGCTTGTATATCTTCTGAGTGAAGTGTTTGATATAGTTTAACAACACTAAAACTCATTACATTAATCACTTGATTGTGACACAAAGGAAATAAATAAAAATTAAACAATTTCAAAAAAACATGTATCCTAATAACTTAACACTCTAGTTATGTTGTCTCTAATGAGGACCTATGAGATGCTTTATGCAGAGCATGCCATCGAAAAGCCCTTACCCAGATGACATTCTTTATTAGCTCTATTGTACATACTTTATTTTTAATTGCGCTTCTACTAAAAGCATCTATCAATATAGTTCTATTTAGAAGCTAGCCTGCTACCAGTCAAGTTAGAAGTCTTTTTTGTAACCTTATTAAATAAAGATACTCCTAATGACCCAGCTAAATGGCACCCAATCACGCCTATCAGCGCAGATTCTAGAAATGTGACCAAGTTACTACCAAAGCAACTAGGCAAGGTAGCTTAAAAATCCATAACAAATAAAAAATATGGATTTGTCACGAACGCAGTATATTAGAAAATATCTATATTGTTGCCAACGTGTGCCAGTCTAAATTTAGATGGAACACTAGTAATTTTTAACCTGAAAAGGCACATGGTCGTGTACTTTGGAAGTATCTTAGGGAAGTTCTAGAAACTTTCCACCGTGTATCTTGGTTCATTAACTGGTATATACTTTCCACAGCATTTATAAACAATGTCCAATCATGATGAAGGATTTTTTTTTCTGATCTCATCCTCCCAAAGCGCAGTTTAAAGCATAAAGAACCTTTAGTCCTTTATTGTGCAACTTGAAGCTGGACCTAAAACTGTGCACCAAAAATCAGAACCTGAAAGGCATTGCATCTTAGGATTAAAAGCCTTTTAAAGTATTGTTGTCATGGAACTAGCAGATAAAATTGAGACTGACCTTCCAGTCAAGGTGCTTGAGCACCCAGAAGACAAATCAGAATGCCAAGGGCATTGCTGTCCAAAAGTCTTGATAGATAGGTGGGAGGAAAGTGAATAAAGGACAATGGCTGATGACCGCTGTATCTACAACCTGATAAGCAGCCAGATAACGGCGCCTAAGGCCTTAAAGACTCAGATAAAGGAGACTCTTCAGGTACAACAGTTGAGCCAGGATTCGCTACAAGGCTACTAGTGATAGATCCGGCGCTGAGGTCACAAAATCTCGCCCAGATTGGAGATAAAATCTCCAATATCTTAGATACATTTTTCCGCCAGAGAGCCCTGGATAATGGGGATTTCCCAACAGGTCACACATATAATATCTCCAGTCAACAAATGAAGTGAGCAATATAGTGAGCACAACCACTAGGTCCATTGTGATGCAACCTGAGAAATTTGGTTTAGGGTGGTTGAGGCGGTAAAATCTGGAAAATATTAATAAAAGCTAATTTTTGGTTGTGATGAGGGTAGTTTACTGAAGAACTAAAGTAAAAAAATTGACTGACAACTGTACCAGTGAGGGATGGTCGTCATAAGGCCTTGAGGCTTGAGGAGTAAAGAAAAGCATGATCTAAGGGCTTTGAACCCAGCATTTAAATTTTGAGGATCACCCACCTGATAAATAAATCCGGCACGCTTAATTAGGATGAGTTTTGACTGAATGTTCCTTTATTTTTCAGTGTCTTATGGTTTTTCAACCATTTGGAAACTCATTAGGTGAATTCAAATAGCCCCACTACTTCTGATCAATTTTGGGTCAATTTTCCCTTTGTATTTTAGAACTTCTCCTGAGGCAGGCAAAGGTACAAGCTGTGTATTCTGAGGATCCAGCTTGCTGACACTCTCCAAAGATACTTAAGATAAAAACCAGGAAAAGATTATATAAAAAACTTAAACTTTTCTTTCTCGTTGCAAACACTTTTGCAACCCATTCTATTCAAGACTAAATCTAGTTTGATAATCTCATAGAGGGGATTAGTCTGCGCCCATGTCTGGGAGCAGTTGGGCAAGCAAGGCAAAAGGGGCAGGCGGAAGGCCTGCGGCCTCTAACATTCGAAAACGCCCTGGAGAATCTGTCAGAATAGAAAAAAATCTAAAAAAACTGGCAGTCACAATTCCCGGAGATACTCGCGTGGTAAGCACAATGCAACCAGTACATCAACACGCCACATTCCCAGCCACTTTCGTCGGTGGAATTTGGAGTCTGTGTGTATCTGGACATCCAAAAAATGGCCCTATGGGAAAAATTTTGTGAAGATGTACACAAAATTTTCCCGACCGCAGTGTATGTTACACCTCACTCCATGTCGCACAGTTGGCTGGACCTAGGTTTCAAAAGCAAAATAGAAGCAGATGAGGCTGCAGCGGTGTGCATAGTGGTTGACCTCCCTGAAGGGCAACGGGTCGTCAAAACTAAATGAACCAGATGGACAAAATTAAACCAAATTTTCCTCACGTTTGACTTTTTGCCTACTATGGTAAACCGTGACATTTTGGAACAACACCTGAAAGATGGTCTCGCCATATATGGCGAAATACAATCTTTCAAAATGCAACGCTTCACACTGATGCCACACCTGTGCACTGGCAAAGCCATCGCAGTTCTGACCCCAACTGAGGAGATCGTGAAGGACCTAACCCAGATCCCGCACTCCACTTTTATTGATATTGCAGGGCATACCACCCACCCATTCTGGGTGACCGTGGACAGCGCGCCCCCCATTTGCACCCACTGTGACGCGTTTGGCCTTAAGGCGCACGCATGCCCCATCAAGGAGGGCGTCACATTCCAAGAGCACCCCTCGGCGGCCATGGCCAGCGGAGAGGCACACTATGAACCAACTGCAAGCACCAAAGAGGCTTTCCCGTGGGGAGCACAAGGCTGCTACCTACTGGTAAAGCCTATCTCCCCACAAGAGTGGAAGAAGGCCAAGCAGGCCCACAGGGCCGCAGCCAAAGAAGCGGACAAAGCCACCACCGCTATCCCACACTCACAACGCCAGGAGGACATTGAAACCTTCATGATGGAAGAAAATTGGGAATCCATCATTCAATCAGATAGGGAAGCCCATGCTGATTGGGCCACTCAATCTGAGGATCTGATGGGAGATTCGATCTCACCCAATTGTTGCACCCAAGCTCTGGTCAAAACTAACTTGGGACCCATCCCATCTGAAAAAAAAATTTTGACCCACTCAATGGTGCACCAAACTCATCCGCACCGCAAAAAATTCATCCAACGTCAGGAAAACAAAAAGTGAAGGCTAAAGCCAACGCGACTCTTTCCACAAAAATCAACAAAAACTCTGATAGCGTTACTGCTTACAACCACGCTGCTGTGAAGGCCCATGGGGATCTAGAAGAGGCTGGTGGGCCTGGGTGCCCACCCCTCACATCTAAGGTGCGTTGGGGGAAACCTTCACTTTAGGGACATTGAATATCGCCAAACTCAAGGCCTCCCCATCCCAGGCTAGGAAACTGAGTTTTTTACAACAGAATTTACCCGTGGATATCCTGGCCATCCAGGAGTCCCACTGTCCATGAGGTTCCAAGGAAGCTTGGAAAACAATGCTCCTCCCATCCCTATCCTTTTGGTCAAAGCACTGTGGGGTGCTAATTTGGAAAAATATTTTTTTCAAATTTTTAGCCTCAGAAACATTCCTAAATGGCAGAGTGCTTGTTGTCACTTTCTTGTGGGCCAACGTAGTGCACGCAATCTTCTACATCTATGCTACAAACGGTGCATGTGAGCATCGGAGATTTTTCTTGTCAGTCAAATCCCTCCCGCTACCCCCAGACTCTTTCCTAGTCAGCGACATGAATTGTTGGCTAAACACACCAACGGACCGGTGCCTTCCTCAACCCATGCCCCCCAGGGTCATGTAGAACTACGCATTCTAAAGGCCACCCTTGGGTTAATGGATGTGCTGCCGCGACATGCCCCACTGCTCAAAAACATGACGCGTACCCACGTCCACAATGGCCAATTAAGGTCCATGACCCGCATTGACCTTATTCTAACACTGCCGAAATTCCAACCCCACACCTCCCACTTCAAAACAACAAAAATGGAATTCTCCAACCATCAGCTGGTCTCGCTAACCTACCACCTACCTGTCACAGCTGCTAAGGCCCCACATTGGTGTAAAATCCGCCCCCCCCTAAGCTCGCATCGCCAGGGGTTTATATATGGGTGGAAGAGGCAATTTTGGCAAAAAAGTTTGTTGCACCATTTTGCGCGGACCCCATTTTCACATGGGCAACTTTCAAAGATGACACCATCCGCCACTATTGACATCTCTCCTCTAGATGCTCATGAGCCACAATGGCGGTTATCTCATGCACTCTGGAAGAGTTGGCACACTTGGAGTCCAACATCCCAGTTACAGGATACAGCTCTGCATGGGGCCGGAAGTGGGTGGAGGCAGCTGCCCACCTTAACGCACTCAAAAGACAACACAAACATCGGTTTGTGTTCAGTACAGGGCCACACACATCACAAAAGGTGACAAGTGCACCGCACATTTCTTTAAAAAAACTTCGCACCATGACAGAGTGTGGCCTGCACACAGGTGCGAAGATTGGATAATCCCATTGCAGATACACTGGCCAAAGTGGCAATCAAAACGCAAAAGTATTACTCCAAGTTGTACCAATCCGATCCAATTCAGCCAGCTGAAGTGGCAGAATTTCTCGACTGAGCCCACATCTGCACCATTTTCTGATACCCGCAAATAATGAATTTGATTACTCTGAACGAATTATTTACAGCCATTCACGGTGCACCAAACTGAAAATGCCCAGGCCCAGATGGCATTCCATATGAGTTCTACAAAAAATATTTCAAATATATATCCCCATTGCTGCTAGCCTCACTTAACCAAAGCCTGTTGGAAACGCGACTCCTACCGGGAGGACATGAGGCCTTTACTGTCACACTCTTCAAGAAAGGTAATAAGCTTGACTTAGCCAACTGGTGCCTCATTTCTCTAACAAACACAGACACCAAAATTTTAACAAAAATTATGGCTAACCGGTTAGGGACTGTAGCATCTGCCACCATCTCCCCAGAATAATTCCGTTTCATCCCCAGAAGGTCAATTTGGGATAACGTGCACTTTGTGGCTAATGTGTGTCAGTCCACAGCCTCTGGGGCACTTGTATTCTTGGACCAACAAAAGGCAAAAGATAGAGTAAACTGAGAAAACCTCAGGGCCTGCCCCCATCAATTCCGCCTACCCCCTCGCTTCATCAACTGGGTAATGCTGCTCATGGAATCTGCAACAATGGCAGTGCATGGCCCTGGCTTCCTAATGGAAGTAGTCCGCCCTCAAAGGGGCTTGCGACAAGGGGACCCCTCAGCCCACTCTTATACAACTTCAGCAGGACCCACTACTGCGAAATGTAAATGCCCAACTCACTGGGGTCCATGTGCCATGCCAAGCCCCAGTCAAGATAATGGCGTTCGCAGATGATTGTGTAAATGGGGTGTCTAATAATCAAGATGCACGCGCGCTTGAAGCTCTCATCCAGGAGTATTCCTGGGTAAGCAACGCGGCACTGAATGCAAAACCAAAATCATCCTCCTTGGTCGGCTTCAGAACTGCTGGGCCCCAGCAATTAGTTCCCAACCTGGCCCATCTGCTTGTCCACTTCCTCGCCCTACCAGCTCAACACACACCACCCCACTAGTGCTCCCCTTCATGCCACGTCCTACTATAGGACGGTACGCCATCTGGGCGTGTGGATGGAGGCAGGCGGATAGCGTCAGCAGTGCAATGGAGTGCCGTATTCTGGACAACGTGACGAAGGGATTCGCCCTCTCAGAGCCCACCCTACTTCCCTTACTGGTAGGGTTGTTTATGCCAACTCTATGCTCCTCTCCAAAGTCTGGTTTGGAGCCCACGCTATCCCTTTCTCCCCAAGCTTCTTCAAATCCTTGTATGCCTTGCTGCAAGGATGGCTTTGGTCAGGCCACCCTCCACCAGTGCGGCTAGAGGTCATGTTTGGCCCTCATCATCATGGTGGCATGGGCCTGCTTGACTTCAAAAGCCCATTCTGCCAAGATCCTGGGCACCTGGATTGTGGCCATCACCACCCCTACACTCCTCCCAACACTGGTCCCGCGCGGCCCGCTCCAACTTCTCCCAAGCCTTGGGCCTCAACAACCCATCGAACCCACACTCCCTGATAAAATACCTCGCTTCACACCCATCGGCCACAGGCCCTTATGGGACTAAACCCACTACAAACGAATCCTACTCTCCATGCGGAGCGCTGAGTGGAGAATTTGTATTAGCGGACATACAACCCAAAAAGGCCGCCCCCTCTCCTCAGTTTACACAAGAGGTACAGGGGCTATCCATCCAGGATGGCGTGATCCTTTTTCGGCCACATGTCCTATCCAGGTGGACTACCTGGACATGATGGACATCCTTTATTCCATTGAGACTTAAAAAACTATCTGGAAATCCGTACACCATCCTCTGTTGCAGCCTCAAGTCTGCTCCCATGTGTGGCGCTGCCTGAGGCGGGTGTACCATATGTCTGAGCGATCTAACGCTTTACACTCATCCTGCCTCATGTGTGGCCAGTATGGAACGCTGTTCCACCGCCTGGAAAAGTGCCCTACCTCTAAAGTGATATGGTGCGAAGTTCAACGTCTGCTGGGCCAGGATCAAACGCATCCCTTCAGTCTGTTAAGAGATATGTTTGCTCTATCAATGGCCTCCTCCCTTCCACCATGCTTTGGTGGTTGCAATCGCCATATGGACCATCCACACGATTGTCTTAAATGCCATCGCAGGCTCCACCCCAACCCTCCCAGAAGCTGTCCACAGATTCCGGTCTCATTTGGTGGACCACTTTCAAGCGTGGATGTTTGGATACCTGCCACCGCGTCGCTGACAGCTGGTCTCCTCCTGGTTCCCAGTCTAGTTCATCAAAATTTGACCCCTTCCTCCACACGTGTTCAATTGTGGCTATGACCCCTTCACACGTTTCCTCCCTCCCCATAAGTGGCGTTCCCACTGGCAACAAGAGATAGCATCGCTTCTCTGAGGGTGCCTTCCTGGTACTAAGTTTTGTCTCTTCTGAGTCATATTCGGAAGTGTCTGTCCCATGGTCAGCTTTCCCCGCAATAAATTTAAATTTAAATTAAATAAAAAACTTTTATTAAGACTAACTTATTTGATAATTATTCATCAGGCCAAGCGCTAATAATACCTCTAGGAAATCTCCTGTCCATATTCAAGCACACAATCTCAACAGATTATTTTCCACCTCAGTTTGGCCCTTGAACTAATATGAATGAGACCTATTGCTAGGTTTATTGGTGGCAAAATACTCTCATATTCTGGAGGATTTCAGGGATAAAAATTACAACAGTGAGCTTGCAAAATTGTCCTAGGATCAACTCAAGATGAGTTTCATCATACTGCTGACAAAATACAAATTCTGGGATATTTTTGCATTAATTTAAATAAATGATGTACCCTTAATTGAGTTGTTGGCTGGCCTCTCTTATTTAGTACTAGATGTTCCAAACCTGAGGGGTTGACAGGCCTCTCTTGATAGCACTATGTGCTCCCATTCAGGCAGTCCATGTTCAAATGCTATTGTGCCAATTACACATATTGACATACAAAATTAGCCATATGCAGGAAATTATTTTAGGACCAGCTCAAAATATGTTTTTATCATACTAATGATGGAAATGACTCCATAATCGGAATTTCAAGTAGCCCTCTCAATAGCACTAGGTACTCCCATTCAGGCAGTCCATGTTAAAGTGCTATCATGCCAATTACATAACTGAATTACAAAATTTGCCCTAAGGCGGAAAAGGATTATTTGTTTGTGTTATTTGTTCATGGGATATGTAGATGTTTTCTTCAGGTCAATCCCAAATGATTTCTCATGTTGAATATCTGATATTGGTCATGATTAGTTGGGACTAGTTGCCAAGTTTAAGTGCAGTGATAATTGGCCCAACTGTGTGAGTGTATTCAGCCTGAGCTTTCAATAGAATAATTGAATTGAATTGACTTTTATTTAATTGGCCTAAGCCTTGTAGTTGCAATAGTATCAAGTTAGGAATTAGAGTATTAGCTCAAGAATTATGAGGATAAACAGCACAATCTGTTGGTTGTCAAAGGGTTTATTTTTGGGTCAATCACTAGAATCTGATATTCTCCCCCCCACTTGACTTGAACATAAGCTCAATGATTCCCAATTAGCCTTCATTGATTGTCATTTGTTTTTTTTGGTCTGAATTTCCAATAGAGTAGCCAAGGTATAGCCTTAAATTTGACCCTAATTTCAAAAAAAAATCTGAAGTTAGATAATCCCCATCCTCAAGTGCAAACTAAAGTATTAATTAGGTGTAATATATACTACTTTTTAATTTAATTTATGCAGGGAAGGCCGACCATGGGACAGACACTTCCAAATATGATTCAGAAGAGACAAAACTTAGTACCAGGAAAGGCACCCCAGAGACGCGATGCTATCTCTTGTTGCCAGCGGGAATGCCACTTATGGGGAGGGGGAGGGAACGTGTGAAGGGGCGTAGCCACAATTGAACACGTGTGGAGTAAGGGGTCTAATTTGATGAACCAGACTTGGAACCAGGAGGAGACCAGCTGTTGGCAACGCGGTGGGAGATATCCAAACATCCTCGCTTGAAAGTGGTCCACCAAATGAGATCAGAATCTGTGGACAGCTTCTGGGAGGGTGGGGGTGGAGCCTGCGATGGCATCTAAGACAATCGTGTGGATGGTCCATATGGCGATTGCAACCACCAAAGCATGGAGGGAGGGTGGAAGGGAGGAGGCCATTGATAGAGCAAACATATCTCTTGACAGACTGAAGGGATGCGTTTGATGGGACCATCTAGTACTAAAAAAAGGGATGCGTTTGATCCTGGCCCAGCAGACGTTGAACTTCGCGCCATATCACTTTAGAGGTAGGGCACTTCTCCAGGCGGTGGAACAGCGTTCCATACTGGCCACATACGACACAGGATGAAAGTAAAGCGTTAGAGAGCTCGGCTGTATGATACACCTACCTCAGGCAGCGCCACACATGGGAGCAGACTTGAGGCTGCAACAGAGGATGGTGTGCGTATTTCCAGATAGTTTTTTTGGGTTTCAATGGAGTAAGGGATGTCCATCATGTCCAGGTAGTCCACCCTGGATAGGACATGGGGCCGTGTGGGGATCACGCCATCTTGGATGGGTAGCCCTTGTACCTTCTGTGTGAACTGAGGAGAGGGGCGGCCTCTCTGGGCTGTGTGTCCACTAATACAAGTTCTCCACTCAGCGCTCCTCATGGAGAATAGGATTCATTTGTAGTGGGTTTTAGTCCCGTGAGGGCCTGTGGCCGATGGGTGTGAAGCGAGGTGTTTCATCAGGGAGTGTGGGTTTGATGGGTTGTTGAGGCCTAGGCTTGGGAAAAGTTGGAGCGGGCCGCGCGGGACCAGTGTTGGGAGGGGAGCGTAGGAGTGGTGACAGCCGCTATCCAGGTACCCAAGATCTTGGCAGCATGGGCTCTGAAGTCGAGCAGACCTATGCCACCTTGATGGTGAGGGCCAAACATGACCTCTAGCCGTACTGGTGGAGGGTGGCCTGACCAAAGCCATCCTTGCAGCAGGGCATACAAGGATTTGAAGAAGCTTGGGGAGAAAGGGATAGCGTGGGCTCCAAACCAGACTTTGGAGAGGAGCATAAGTTAGCTAAAACTACCCTGCCAGTAAGGGAAGTAGGGTGGGCTCTGAGAGAGGCGATTCGCTTTGCCACGTTGTCCAGAATATGGCTCTTTATTACTGCTGACGCGTATCTGCCTGCCTCCATCCACACGCCCAGATGGTGTACCAGCCCTATGGTAGGGCGTGGCACGAAGGGAAGCACTAGTGGGGTGGTGTGTGTTGAGCTGGTAGGGCGAGGATGTGGGTGAGAAGATGGGCTGGGTTGGGAACTAATTGCTGGGGCCCAGCAGTTCTGAGACCGACCAAGGAGGATGATTTCGGTTTTAGAAGCTTTCAGTGCCGCATTACTTACCCAGGAATACTCTTGGATGAGAGCTTCAAGTGCGCGTGCATCTTGATTATTAGACACCCCAACCACACAATCATCTGCGAATGCCATCATCTTGACTGGGGCTTACCCTGGCACATGGACCCCAGTGAGTTGGGCATTCACATTTCGCAGTAGTGGGTCAAGGCTGAAGTTGTATAAGAGTGGGCTGAGGGGGCCCCCTTGTTGCAAGCCCCTTTGAGGGCGGACTACTTCCGTTAAGAATCCAGGGCCACATACTGCCATTGTTGCAGATTCTGTGAGCAGCATCACCCAGTTGATGAAGTGAAAGGGTAAGCGGAATTGATGGAGGCAGGCCCTGAGGTATTCCCAGTTCACTCTATCATAGGCCTTCTGTTGGTCCAAGAATACAAGTGCCACAGAGGCTGTGGACTGACATTCATTACCACAGAGTGCATGTTATCCCAAAATCGACCTTCTGGGTATGAAGCCAAATTGCTCTGGGGAGATGGTGGCAGATGCTATAATCCCTAAACAGTTAACCATGATTTTTGTTAAAATTTGTGTCCGTGTAGGTTAAATAAATGAGGCGCCTGTTGGCTAAGTCTAGCTTATCCCCTTTCTTGAAAAGTGTTACAGTAAAGGCCTCATGTTCTCCTGGTAGGAGGCGCGTTTCCAAAAGGCTCTGGTTAAGTGAAGCAAGAAGTAGTGGGGATATATATTTAAAGTACATTTTATAGAATTCATATGGGATGCCATCTGGGCCTAGGCATTTCCGGTTAGGTGCACCGCGGATGGCTGTCCATATTTTGTTCGGAGTAATTAAATCTATTATTTCTGGGTATTGAGAAATGGTGAAGATGTGGACTCAGTCGAGAAATTCTGCCACTTTGGCCAGCTGAATTGGATCAGATTGGTATAACTTGGAGTAATACTTCTGTGTTTCAATTGCCACTTTGGCTGGCATATCTGTGTTGGAATCTTCCAATCTTTGCACCTGTGTGCAGGCCACGCTCTGGCATGGTGCAAAAAAATTTTATAAAAGAGTATGCGGTGCACTTGTCACCCTTTGTGATGCATTTGGCCCTGTATTGAACACAAAACCAATGTTTGTGTTGTCTTTTGAGCGCGTTGAGGTGGGCGGCTGCTTCTGCCCATTTCAGCCCCATGCAGGGCTGTATTCTGTAGCGGGGATATTGGACTCCAGGTGTGCCAATTATGCCAGAGCGCGCGAAATGATCGCTGATGTTGCTCATGAGCGTCTGGAGGAGAGGTGGCGAGAGTGGCAGATGGTATCCTCTTTGAAGGTTGCCCATGTGGAGATGGGGTCCATGCAGAACAGTGTTACAAACTCTTTTGTCAAAGTTGATTCTTCCACCCAAGTGGAAAATCCCGGCGACACAAGTTTGGGGGAGTGGAGCTTGCACCAATGTGGGGCCCTGGCCACTGTGGTGGGTAGGTGGTAGGTTATTGAGACCAGTCGGTGGTTGGAGCATCCATTTTTGTTGTTTTGAAGTGGGAGATGTGGGGTTGGAATTTTGCCGGCGTCAGGATAATGTCAATGTGGGTCATGGACCTTAATTGGCCATTGTGGACGTGGGGCGCATCATGTTTTTGAGCAGCGGGGCATGTTGCAGCAGCGCATCCACTATCCCGAGGGTGGCCTTTAGAATGCGCAGTTCTATGTGACCCTGGGGCGTGGGGTGAGGAAGGCCACAGGTCTATTGGTGTGTTTAGCCAACAGTTCATGTCGCTAACTACAAATGGGTTTGGGGGTAGCGGGAGGGATTTGACCAATGAGAAAAATTCCTGACACTTGCGTGCACCATTTGGGGCATAAATTGACGATTTCATGCATTACGTCAGCCCACAAGAAAGTGACAACGAGAACTTGGCCATTTAGAAATGTTTCTGATGGTACAAATTTGAAGAGATTGTTTCTCCAAACTAGCACCCCACAGTGCTCTGACCAAAAGGATAGGGATGGTAGGAGTATTGATTTCCAAGCCTCCTCAAAACCTCATGGACAGTGGGACTCCTGGATGGCCAGGATATTCACGGGTAAATAGTGTTGTAAAAAACTCAGTTTCCTAGCCTGGGATGGGGAGGCCTTGAGTCTGGCGATATTAGAAGACCCTAAAGTGAAGGTTTCCCCCATTGCACCTTAGGTGCGAGGGGGTGGGCACCTAGGCCCACTAGCCTCCTCTAGATCCCCACGGGCCTTCACGGCAGCGTGGGTGTTAGCAGCAACGCTATCAGGATTTTTGTTGATTTTAGCAGAGAGGTTTGCATTGGCTTTTGCCTTCGCTTTTTGTTTCCCCGATGTTGGATGAATTTTTTGCGGTGCAGATGCTGGTGATTGCAGTGCATCAACGTTCTGGTCAAAGAAAAAAAAATTCTCTGGTCAGATTTGCCCCAGGTCAGTTTCAACTGGAGCTTGGTGCAATGATTGGGTAAGATTGAATCCCCCATTGGATCCTCAGATTGGGTGGCCCAATCAGCATGGGCTTCTTTATCTGATTGAATGATGGATTCCCAATTTGCTTCCACCGTGAAGGTTTCAATATCCTCCTGGCGTTGGGAGTGTGAGATAGTGGTGGTGGCTTTGGCCGCTTCCTTGGCTGCGGCCCTGTGGGCCTGCTTGGCCTTCTTCCGCTCTTGTGGGGAGATGGGCTTTACCAGTAGGTAGCAGCCTTGTGCTCCCCATGGGAAAGCCTCTTTGGTGCTTATGACTGGTTCATAGTGCGCCTCTCCGCTGGCCATGGCCACTGAGGGGTGCTCTTGGAATGTGACGCCCTCCTTGGTGGGGCATGCATGCGCCTTATGGCCAAACGCATCACAGTGGGTGCATATGGGGGGCGCGCTGTCCACGGTCACACAGAATGGGTGGGTGGTATGCCCTTCAATATTAATAAAAGTGGAGTGTGTGATCTGTGTTAGGTCCTTTGCGATCTCCTCAGTTGGGGTCATAACTGCGATGGTTTTGCCAGTGCACAGGTGTGGCATCAGCGTGAGGCGTTGCATTTCGAAAGATTGTATTTTGCCATATACAGTGAGACCATCTTTCAGGTGTTGTTCCAAAATGTCACATTTACCATAATAGGCAAAAAGTCAAATGTGAGGAAAATTTGGTTTGATTTCATCCATCTGGTGCATTTGGTTTCGATGACCCATTGCCCTTCAGGGAGGTTGACCATTAAGTGCACTGCAGAAGCATTGTCTGCTGCCTCTTTGTTTTTGAAACCTAGGTCCAGCCAACTGCGTGACATGGAGTGAGGTGCGACATACACTGCAGTCGGGAAAAGGTGTGCACATCTTCACAAAATTTTAACATAGAGCCATTTGTTGGATGTTTAGAAACACTCAGACTCCATATTCCACCGATGAAAGTGGCTGAGAGTGCGGCGTGTTGATGTACTGGTTGCATCGTGCTTGCCATGCGAGTATTTCTGGGGAAATAGTGACTGCCAGTTTTTTAAAATTTTTGTCTATTCCACCAGTTCTCCGGGGCATTTTTGAACATTGGAGGCCTCGGGCCTTCCACCTGCTCCTCTTACCTTACTTGCCCAACTGCTCCCTGACATGGGCGCAGACTAATCTCCTCTGTGAGATTATCAAACTAGATTCAGACTTGAATTGAATAGGTTGCAAAATTGATTGCAACAAGAAAGAAAAGTGATATATATTACTTTAGTTTATATAATTTTTTCCTTTTTGTTATTATTTTACTTTTCATTTTTTTAACCATCTTATTGAACCAATTTAGGAATGGACTCAGGCCAATTAAGTTGTTGAAACAGAAGGGAACAGTTTCTCAAGTAATTGGTAAGCTTTTGGGTTTCCAGGTTTCCATTGAATGCAGATACCATGGCATTATGCAGTTCACGCTAGGGCATGACTGCATGTTCCATTGCAATCTTAGTGTCAAATCTAACTATTGCAGTGCAGCCAAGCAAGACTTGTGCCTCATGAGAAAATCTGTTCTTAAAGTCTTTAAAGAGTCTCATTCTTCTTAAATTAAATATAAGAGAAGCTCTCTTTTTCGGGTTTCTGGTTTCTCAGGACCTCTAAACTGTTTTTTTAAAGCAATTTTGGCATCTGTATAAGACCAATAGTCACCCAAATAGGGCATAATAAGCCACAGCTATAGGCATCAAGTGAGTTGATCAGTGCTGATCCTTTTTCATGGTCTGATGCTCCCTGCATTTTTTTTAAAAATAACTTGAGGAAAGAGTGAAAATTCCCATCCTTATCAAACTTTAGTAAGTTTAGCAGTTTAAAGTCATCTTGCCTTGTTTTGGGCATAGGGGTTGTACTTCTTCTTGAACATCTTGGTGTTTCAGCATTGAGAATAGGCCTGCTTTCCCGTTGGGGAGTATCTGGAGTTGGGATTGATGCCAGAACCCTAGGCATATGACGAATGTTTAAATTATTGGTTTCTGCATCAGTGTCGATTTCTGATGATTCAATTTCATTATATTGCTCTGAACTACTGAAATTTGATGCTTGAATTTGGCCCTTAGTTATTTTTCCAAACTGTTTTCTGGCTGATGAGCAGAGCTTTTCCACATTTCTCTTTTATCACAGTTGGATGAGTACTGGAAACTTTGCTGTTTGAGAGATTTGAATCCTTTTTTAAGGTTGTCACACTTCTCTTTGAATAAAGCTTGATTGAACGTAATTCTTTTAATGTCTTTGGCCATATTTTCTACTCAAAAATTTGCAGTTAATAATTGCTTTTAAGGTTTCCAACTCTCATGAGTAATTTCAGTATTTATGGCCTGCAATCTTGAAACTATAGTTTAAATTTTTGAGAATTCCTCTTTGATCAAGTCATCATCCCCATCCCTATTTTGGACATCTGCTTATGCTGCAAGGTCTGTGATGCTTTTGTTCACAATATCTAGCTCAGTTTAAACATAATTCTCAAAATGATTGTGCTTAGAATTTTAATCCAGGTAGGTTCTTTGGCCCAAAAGTGGCAAGTAAGGTGAGCTGTTCTTACTAAGATAATAGGGAATCATTATGTGTTTCCAGCTTTTGACAGCGGGTATTCATGTTTTGTGCCCATTCATGAGATAGCCCATGGTGAGCAAGAATCTGCGGCTATCTTTGGGACTCCTTTGTTTAATAGCTCCTTAAGTGTGTTTAATCTCCCATGAGCTTCATTGGCAAGTCCCATATTATCTACAATTGTTTTTTTGACTTCAGTATACTGGATTTTAGTTTGTCCAGTAGAGCATTTCTGGAAGAACGTTGCTCCCCCTGCACACATTAGATTTCTGTAAGTACCAGATTTTTCTTAGCAATGATTCTCTGGGTATTATTAATTGAGGGTTGGACAAAGTTAACCAGAGTTTCGTTAGTTGCTTGACTTTCTATAAGATGTTTGGCAAGAGATGTTTTGGTTGCATTGTGGTACTTTATGTATATCTCCATCTTGAGTGCCTGATCTTTAAGGTAGTAGAACAGACTAAAGGAGGGATTTTTGTGAAGAGCCAATCCTAAAACCCTGATTAGAGTTTCTAGAATAGCTTTTACGCTTGCCAATGTAAGATCAATTGGGCATGTTGTATCTGCGTGAGCTCACCCACTGTGATAAGATTTAAAGAGTAGGATGACCCGCATCAGAGCCTTGGCAGCTGGGATTATAATAATCCAAGATTTCTTTGTTGCCAGTTTCCATCTCATTATCACTTTCTCATCTGGCCAAATAATCATATACTGGTTATGTGAATCCATATCAGAGAGTGTCATCAAAATTGAGTGAGCACCAGTTGTCAAATTGTGAGGATTGCTCACTTGATAAATAAAATCCTGCACACTTAACTGGGATGAATTTAGGCCAGATGATCCTTGAGCTTGCCTGTGACTTATGTAACACCGTTTGAAAAACTTATTAGGCGAATTCAAATAGTCCCAACTTTTCTGATCAATTTTGGGCTCACTTTTCCCTTTGTATTTTAGAACTTCTCCTGAGTCAGGCAAAAGTACAAGCTGTGGATTCTGAGGATCCAGCTTGCTGACACTCTCAAAGATACTTAAAATAAAAACCAGGAAAAGATTAAATAAAAAACTTTTATTAAGACTAACTTATTTGATAATTATTTATCAGGCCAAGCGCTAATGATACCTCTAGAAAATCTCCTGGCCATATTCAAGAACACGATCTCAGCAGATTATTTTCCACCTCAGTTTGGCCCTTGAACTAATATGAATGAGACCTATTGCTAGGTTTATTGGTGGCAAAATACTCTAATATTCTGGAGGATTTCAGGGATAAAAATTACAACAGTGAGCTTGCAAAATTGTCCTAGGATCAACTCAAAATGAGTTTCATCATACTGCTGACAAAATACAAACTCTGGGATATTTTGGCATTATTTTAAATAAATGATGTACCCTTAATTGAGTTGTTGGCAGGCCTCTCTCTTTTTTTAGTACTAGATGTTCCCAACCCGAGGGGTTGACAGGCCTCTCTTGATAGCACTATGTACTCCCATTCAGGCAGTCCATGTTCAAATGCTATTGTTCCAATTACACATATTGACATACAAAATTTGCCATATGCAGGAAATTATTTTAGGACCAGCTCAAAATATGTTTTCATCATACTAATGATGGAAATGACTCCATAATCGGAATTTCAAGTAGCCCTCTCAATAGCACTAGGTACTCCCATTCAGGCAGTCCATGTTAAAGTGCTAACATGCCAATTACATAACTGGATTACAAAATTTGCCCTAAGGCGGAAAAAAGAATTATTTGTTTGTGTCTATTTGTTCATGAGATTTGTAGATGTTTTCTTCAGGTCAATCCCAAATGATTTCTCATGTTGAATATCTGATATTGGTCATAATTAGTTGGGACTAGGTGCCAAGTTTAAGTGCAGTGATAATTGGCCCAACTGTGTGAGTGTATTCAGCCTGAGCTTTCAATAGAATAATTGAATTGAATTGACATTGATTTAATCAGCCCAAGCTTTGTAATTAGATAGGATAAAGTTAATAATTTGCATATTAGATCGATCATTGGAAGGATAGCCCAATCTGTTGGTTGTCAAAGGGTTAATTTTTGGTCAATCACAAGAATCTGAACCAAATAATATTGGCGTAATTAAATGTCACAAGAAGTTCACCACAAATTTTGCCTTCTGCTGGCCATCTGACTCCTGCTCATGTTTTTCCATTTTACTGTTCCTTCATTGAATACCACTTGGTTTTCGTCACTTTATCTTGCAGGTGACTGAAAGTGCCCATGGCTTGGGCACAGGGGCCCTGTCCCACTGGACATTATATGGATTTCCCACATTTTATTTCATCAGGTTCAGTTTCCCCAAATTATTTGGTTTTTTGCCTTTCCATTGCAACCCAAAACAACTGTTGGAGCTAATCTTCCTAATTATTTAATATAAATTGCCCCTTTAGTGGACCCCAACATTGGCACTGGAGCGGCACATTCACCTTCTCCTTGTGTCTGGTGGCCTCTTCCCAAATGACCTCCATACACACTTTCCTGATTCGCTTGAGAATCTCACTTGTGGTTAAATATGGTAGGGGAGGAAGAGCCCTCAAAAGATAGGTTGTCACCCACCATTCATCCACCACATGGGCGAGATTGCCATGATTGACGATGGGGACGGCCGCCTTTGGGCCCTTTTTTGTGCAAAAAGGGAACACCATTTAGTCAAGACGCAGGAAATGCTTCCTCATATATGTTATCCTTTCCTCTTTGCTGAATAGAGCGCCCCCACCCAGAAGCTGGGCCAGGGCGACGTTTTGTGGTCTTTAAGGAGTTTGATTGCCATCAGCGCAGTGATCTTATGTGGGTGTGGAGCATTTGGGATAGGATACGTGGAAAGATTAAACAGTTCAAAACAGTCAGCACAGTCCCAGGCACTGACCCAGCTGTTTTTGTAAGCTGAGTAACCTTTCCACGCACTAAATATTGCACCAAGATGGCGCGACTACCAGAATGCTAAGCTGGCGTCAACATGAGACTCCTCTGACTCTTCAATCACGATTGGCTCAGGTTCCAACGGAATTTCCCCCTTAAACGGAAGCAACTATGATGCTTACAACACTGGGTGTTGCTTCTAATAGGCCAGAAGCTTCAAGCAAAACGTCCTATTGCCCAGGTTCACATCCATCAGATGGGATCCCTATTGATTAATTGCTAAATTTGTGGGAAGGTCCCTGCATATGTAAGTGGCGCATGTTCATAATGTGTGAAACCACTGTAGTATCATGAGCTGGAGGACGTTTCCAGTCTACAAAATGCTTATAGTCGCTAATAGCCTTGGTTGAGTGTTCCTAAATTAGAGACTGAACATGCGGATATGTTGAGCATAGTCTAATTTGGCCATTATTGCATATTGAAGACATGGCCCCACTGATAACAAAGGGTTGTACCCTAGTGTTTCCTCATAGTGTGAGAACCCTGGTGAAGCAAAAATCCATTGTTATATGTAAACTGACAAGCGCAAGATATTCTGTCCAGGTGTCTTGAACCATCGTGGCATAACGCTTAAGGTAATATTTAAGAACTTGATCTACCTGCTCCGTTTGGCCATTAAAGTTAGAATGGTATGCTGTTGACCGAAACGGCATAATTTCAAATTAAGAGAATTTCATTCCAAAATCATGCTATAAACTGAAGCCCACAGTCACTTATAATCTCTTGCAGCAACCCAAACGCTAGTAATACATGGTGCACAAAGAGCTTGTCCATCACCTTGTAGTTAATGTCAGAAGAGCAGAGAATAAAAAGGGCGAATTTAGTGAAACGATCAACTGCCACCTTAATGGTGGTAAACCCATTAGAGCTAGGAAGCTCAAAAATGAGGTCAACGGACACCAAAGTTAATGGACCCTCCACCTGCTGAAGGGGTGAAGGAGACTATTTTCCATTACCAGTCCAACTTGGCCCATGTGCATATCACGCAATTTGCAATTCAGGCTGGAATATCCTTAAATAGTCCTGAAAAGTTGTACGTCCATTTAGCTATATTAAAACACTTCTTGTTGCCAGTGTACCCTACTGCAGTGGGGTTGTGGTGCAATAAGATAACTTCATCGTGGAGGAGGTGTGTCACCCACAAGTGTGACCTAAACTGGATGTGACCCTCCCCCAAAGTATATAGATACCGCTTGTGCGTTGGGAGTGCCAACTCATCTAATAACTCAAAACCCTCTGCATAATCCATCTGGGCCTCTAGGACCCTTAAGACCAGTGGTGCGTTAAAACCCAAATCTGCCACCATTATTATGGTAGGAGCAATAGCTAAAATTTTCGCCTGCGGAATAACCATTATTAGTACTTAATCATCCGCCTCTGCCAAACACAGCGCATGATTGTGACTAAGAAAGTCAGGAGTCACATTCAACTGTCCCTTCATGAATTCATACTTGAAATTAAAGCTGCAAAGGTCACAATACATCTGTTCTTGACAGTGCATCAACTTCTGCGGCTTTCAAAAGTACAAGAGAGCTTGGTGATCAGTCCGCATCGTTACCTCATGCTGAGCGCCTTGAAGAAGATACCTTTTGTAGGTTAGGGCCCACGCCACACCGGCCAACACCTTATTGTATAAGGCCCAAGCTTGTTCAGAAGAAGCAAACTTGTGGGAAAAATAAGCCACCTGGCATTCCAGACCATCATGTTCCTGAAACAGAACTTCCCCCACTGCATCACATGAAGCTTTACACGTGACTATAAATAGCTTGATGGGGTCAGCATGCTTCAGAACAGGAGGAGACAAAAACACCTGCTTGATGGCCTCAAATGCCCTCTAATAATCCTCTTTCTATCAGAATGTCATACTTTCCCTGTCATGGGATGCAACAGTGCGTCCAGCTGTGAAATGAAGTGGGGAATTTTCAAAAAGATGATGGTGCCCAAGAAACTCTTCAACTGTTTCAGGGTCAGGGGGTAGGCCACTCAAGGAAGGCCTTGAGCTTTTTGGGATATGGCGTACCCATCTTTCATAATGAGATAGCCTAAGAAGGTAACTTCTTCATGAAAACTCTTTCATTTTCAATGGCTTGACATAGAGTCCCGCCTTGTTCAGAGTAACCTGCATCGCCTACAGTTCTTTATCGTGTTTCTTTGGCATGAAGAATGGAAAAGGATACTATCAATGTATGCAACCATGCAGGTGAACCTAAGGTCTCCAGCACGTTATTTATCATATGCTGTAATGTGGTGGGAGCATTCTTCAGGCCGAATGGCATCATCTAAAACTGAAATATGCCTCTCCTAGTCCAAATGGCTGTGAGCCATTCCTGTCCCTCAGCAACTTGATTTTGCTAAAGGCATTAATGAGGTTGAGATTTGAAAACACTAGGATTTCGTGTTCACCTGGCTGATCATCTTCTCAAGGGGGAGGGTTTAGGATTGTGTACCAAGATATTATTCAGATAACCGTTGTCAACTCAGGGCCAAAGCATCCCATCGGCCTTCTGAGCGATCACAAGAAACGAGGCAATAGGGACGTTTCCTTGAATACCCACCCATTTTGAACATGTTTTCCAACCATATTTTTAAAGCCTTGTTATCTTTCACTGTGTATGGATACTTAGTACAGTTGATATTGATCACCGCTACTGCCAAGCATATCGCTAAGTTTTACTTGGAGTGCTTCAAAAGATGATCCTCTTTCTCCAAATTAAAGAAGTCTTGGTATGTCGCCAACGCTTGGGGAAAATTGGGGGGTAGGCTATGGGAGAAGTAAGCGTCTTGATGGAGCTACAGCCCTGTGCTATGGTAAGAGTGTAAATAAGGGGAACTCACCTCCAACTTGGGTATTTACAAAATTAAGTTGTTTCCAAGTTCAAATGGATCTTTACTTGCTGGTGCCGCCACCAGCCCACCCCTAGAGTTACTGGGAATAGCAGGTAAGGAACTGCCAAAAATCAATCACAGAAACCTAACTGATGCACCAAGAAGGCCACTGGTCATCGCACTTTAAAGGATAACATTGGAGCTGATGACGCGCCCAGCACTGACGCCCATTCATTCAAGTCCAACTCAAGCTTCTGCACCAGCTTCAAACTCTTGAAGATTCCGCCACGCACATGTCAACCAAGTCATAAATGACACTCAGTGCGCACCCATTTGGATACCAAAGGTAACAGAAAGTAATCAAAATCTTTATATTGGTCATGGCACATGATTCCTCCAGCTGGGTGGTAATAATCATCAAGTTGGGCGGAAAAACTTGTGCAGTTGTGGAGCTGGAGCCCAAACCAGGATACTGATTTGAAATCTCCTCATGATAGGCTTCCATCGACTGGGGAACCAATAGATTAATGATCATTTTCTCATTTGCGGGAGGCGCCTTGACTATGTGAAACATATGGGTTTAGACCCCCCTCAGGAATGTGGGAGCACCGCACCTTTTTCAAAGACCATAATTTGATTTTGGGGGCGTGGGTAGAACTAGGGCTCAGGGCGACCCCCCAGGATACACTGATGGAAATATTTGAGCTCCCACCCCAGGTTACACCTGGCGGAGTGTGGCACTGATCAAAGTCGCTTTTGTGCACATTTTGTCTACTGTCTCCACTGGTATGGCCCAAACGGCATAGGTAGCAGACGCGGGATCCAAGGCAGCATGGAATGCTGCCATTACGACGTCCAGCGGAAGACTGAGTGCATTTGCTTGTTTATGGAAAGCTTCTACAAAAAAGCCAAATTATATGCATCTGCGCCCAAGGAAAATAAATGAGCAACTGAGCTTGATCTCTCCACCAGCGCTTGCAACGCAAAGGGAATAGAGCAATCAGGAGAGTTGCAACCCTGGCCTGGTTGGCTGAATGCAGGATACCTGCACCCAACGGCGTGCGCCACTTTCAGCTGCATCCAACAAGGCCACATTTTGCTGGGCATCTGTTATGGTAGAGGAACTTGCCTGAGAAAATGAGAATTGCACTTGAAACTCAGCAAGGGCGTTAAGCTCCTGGTTAGCAATTTCAGCGGTCAGAGCAGATGAGCCAAAACCCAGAGGGTGAGCCAGAACCAAAGTTGGATCTTCTGGAACAACACGGCTGGTGAAAAACTCCCCCAACACCGCCTGGGAGCAAAGAACAAACGTGCCAGCCATCCAAATGAGCAGCTTAAGGCAAAGTACCAACTTCTTGTTCATCTGATAAATGGACCACCGCTTCACCCACCTCGAATAGAAGGGTGGAAATGACAGACACATTGGGTCATTTAAGAATGTCAAGGAACTGGATTTATAAAATTGAGACTGGCCTGTCAGTTGGGGTGCGTGAGCACCAAAAAAGCAAACCAGAATGTCAAGGTCATTGCTTTCCAAGATACTTGATAGATAGGCGGGAGGGAAGTGAATAAAAGACTTTGGCTGGTGGCCGCCATAACTACTAACTTAATAAGCAACCAACGGCCCCTGAGGGCCCTGAAGACTCGAAAACAGGAGACTCATAAGATACAACAATGGGGCCAGGATTTTCCTTGGGGTCACTAGTGATAGATCAGATGGCGAAGTCACAAAAACTTCACTCAGCATGGAGATAAGATATCCAATATCATAAATCATCTTTCCGCCAGAGAGACCTGGCTAATGGGGATATCCCAACAGGTCACACATATGATATCTCCAGTCAAAAAATGTAGTGGTTCAGTACGGTGAGCACAGCCACTAGGGATCAATTGTGATGCAACTTAAGGAACATTGTTTGGGGTTGCTGAGGCGGCGAATTCTGGAAAATCTTATAAAAGCAAATTTCTGGTTTGGATGAGGGTAGCTTATTAAAACTAAAGTAAAAAATTAACTGACAACCGTACCAGTAAGAGATGGTTGCCTTAAGGCTTTGAGGCTTGGGGAATAAGGGAAAGTGCGTGGTCAAAGGGCTTTGAACCCAACCAATATTGACTTAATGAAATCTCACAACAAGACCACAAAAATTTCCTTCTGCTGGCCATCTGACTCCTGCTCAAGTTTTTAAATTTTACTGTTCCTTCCACCAAGATTCCACTTGGTTTAGCGTCACTTTATCAGGCAGGTGACTGGAAGTGCCCATGTCTAGGGCACAGGGGCCCTATCCCACTGGACATTATATGGATTTCCCACTTTTTGATTTCTTCAGGTTTGGTTTACCCAAATTATTAGGTTTTTTCGCCTTATCAGTGCAACCCAAAATGACTGTTGAGGCTGATTCCCCTAATTACTTAACTTAAATTGCCCCTTCAGTGGACACAACATTGGCACTGGAGCGGCACATTCACCCTCTTTTGTGGTTGGTGGCCTCTTCCCACCATGATCTCCACACACACTTCCCAATTCTCTTAAAAATCTTTTTTGTGGTTAATTACGGCAGGAAAGAGGAGCCCTCAAAAGTTAGGCTGTCACCCACCATTTGTCCACCACATGGGTGATATCGCCCTGAGGGATGAGGGGGAAAGCCTCCTTTTTAGCCCTTTTTTGTGCGAAAAAGGAACGCCATTTGTTCAAGGCTCAGGGGATGATCCCTAGACTTACAATTGTCATATGCAGACCTGTGTGGTAGGAGTTTTTAACCCATCTATCGCTAGCTACTTAGAAATTATTATAAATCAGTATAAAAAGTAAGTAATTCCATAAACAATCGCCACAAAATTGAAGTTCTACTACCTGGAAGCACCACATTCTGTGGGACCATCTAGTACTAAAAAAAGAAGCACCACATTCTGTGGCATAATAAAACTTCTAGCCAAATTTAAAAACCAAAGCTCAATATAACTGTTAGACATTCTCCTTCTTGATTTATAAAACAAAAAGTTGGAGTCCAATCTTTGAATAATATTGTGGTTATCAATTATATGAATACCAACGGCGAAAAGACCTTGGCAGATTCTCTGTGGAACCCTATCTATTGGGAAAATACGATTTATACCTAAAATTAGCATAATAAGGTAAGAACTAATAATAGAATTGCTTCGACTTCTTGGCCAAATTTGAGGTGTTCATTATTGCATGGGTCTGTTCTTCCCCGAGGTGAGAAGATTTTACCTGTCAATGATTGGGTGCAAATTAACAAATCATTACCACTTGGATATGAACACCCTGAGGTGAGAAGATTTTACCGTTTGATGATTGGATACAATTTACCAAACCATTGCCACATGGGTCAGTTTTGCCACATTAATCTATCCTTAATCTGATAGGCTGAAAGCCTATATTTCCTAATTTGGATGACTCAGCTTTATAATACTTTAGCTTCAAATTCCCATGGGCCCAGATTGGAACTAGTTTAAATATGATATACTAGTATCAAAAAAAGGGCTTTTCTCTAGTTTGCCATACACAAATAAAAACTAAAAAGTAAAAACTTAGTATCTTAAGAGTTTATTATTTACTTTAAATATTCCATTGGGGTATCCAGCGGCACATAGCACCAGCAAGCATAACCCTTGCTGGATTCCAACAATTTGGTGCTCACTACAGGGGCAACGCCTGTGCACTAAACTGTGGTTACTAACATGGAGGCTATAAACGTGAACAGCTCTTCTGGTTCTTCTTTAACTGAATCACGATTAGTTGCTCTTGAGAAGCAACTAGCCAGCTCTTTCTCCCGTCTCAAAAAGCTAGAGCAACGGCCGTTCAAATTACCTATAAAGGACAGATACACCTCAGGTGAAGGGAGCATTGCTTCCTTTTTGTACGTTTATGAAGCTGCGAGGGATGGCACCACTGATAAACATAAAGTTCAGTACATTCTTCCCTGTTTAAGCCGCAAAGCCCAAGAGTTGATCGTTCCTCACCTGGATCCTCAGCACACCTGGCCAGATGTTAAGAAGGCCATCTTGGCTGAATTTGGATCCAAGAAGAGTTTATACAGGGAAAACAGGCTTTCATGTGCCTTACCATGCATGAGGGTGAAACCCTCGTTAGTTTTGCTGAGCGTTTCTATCTCACTGCTCAAAGGCTGGCTACATCTAACCTGCTTACCCTGGATGATGCTATCGCCACCATATTAACAGGGTTAGCTTCACAACCCTCTCTCTCCAGGCATATCATATCAGTGAAACGCCACTTCACAACCTTCCATGATATAAAGAGGCTTTGCTAGACGTCGCCCATATTCCTTTAGGTGAGCTGCGGCCTATTGAACTGTTGGAAGTGAGGCCACCTGTGCCTATTTTTTTTTAGTACTAGATGGTCCCAACCCAAGGGGGCCACCTGTGCCTATTCTCCATGCAAAACCTGCTTCTTCGGCGCGTCTTAAAATGGACATCCCTCATTCATGCAAAGCGGAGATCCCTACTGTGGTTTCCCCTTCAGCTCAGCCAATAGGTGCACGCCCTAAGGGTATATCCTCCAAAACTACTGGGGTTGTGAAAATGCCGGTTAAAGCGAAGCTAATTACCCTACCTCTCGTGGCTGTCTCCCCCACTTCAATTGCAACCTTTCCCATGGTTGAGAATACCCCTGAGGCTGACTCTGAGGGGGTTACAATGATGTTGGGTACTACTTATTGGGAGCTCCCGCGGAAGTGGAGGTCCCTGATTGCCTAAACGCCGAAGGAGTAGATGAAACCACCATACCTGAGGATACTTACCTCCGCCAAGTTATAGGTTGTATGGCAATTATTGACACAGCCAGCGACGCTGATCAGCTCCTATCAAGCTTAATTCGCCCTTTACAGCGAGGCCATACCATGCAGTCTATTCTGGAGACTCACCCTGAGACCACATGCAAATTAAACTCCATTTTATATCTTAAGGAGGCCTTAGCGCTGTCGGCCAACTTTGGAAGAACACTTACCAAGGTTAAAGTAGTAGTTCACAAAGTCTGGGTGATGGCTATCCTGGATACAGGTTCCCCAGTGAATGTAATCTCATCTCAGCTGATGAAAAATATTAAACTGATGCCTGACTTGAATTATACCAAGAAGTTTGGAACTGCGGGCCCAAACAATACCCGCGCCCTTGGCGCTTACTCCTCTCTTCCCATTCGCGTTGGGAAGCTTATTCTATCAGCTCCCGCTGTGGCCTTAGATAATAACTCCTATGATATTCTCATAGGTACTCAGTTTATGATCGAGTATGAAGGCATCATCAACATGAAGCAAGGGTTCCTATCTTTAATGAACTATAAAGTTCCGTTAGTCTTATACAACCAAGAACTCATCAAGAGTGACTACACCTGCCTGTTTGAATGCCCCTGTTCCGCTTTGCCTTTACATTATGTCACCTCTGGGCGCAACACTAAGAAATTGCCCAATTCAGTGGAGGCTAGCGATGGTATTCCATTTTATGCAGCATATAAGGTGGTGATTAAGCTGGGTGAACAACGAGTGGTTGACACAAAAATCATGCTCCCAATCCCACACCACTGTTTGTTGCACCTCATAAAGTGTTTTAGGGCCTTAGTCCTTTGAAGCCTCGTGTATTACCTGGGCTACTAGACCCCGCCTATCAGTGACCTATCACTCTACTGTTAGGAAACCTCACCGCAAAGGACTTGATCATACTGAAACACCAAGAGGTTGGCCGAGGATTTTTAATACTTTTGGAGGACGTTGAACAAATCCATTCCATAGGGTCAATGGCAGATTTGGGTTTACCCTTGGACCACCTGGTGTGTACCTTACCAAACGTCCATATTTCAGATGAGCTGACCCCAGATAAGCTGAAGAAAGTTAATAATCTCCTTGATGACTATAGCGACATATTCTCCAAGTCAGTTCATGACTATGGCCACATGAAGGGCTGGTGATACTCCATTGATGTGGTTAATGCCCATCCCATACGGTCAAAACCATATTGCAAGTCAAAGGTGGAGGAACAGCATATGAGGACGGAACTCACACAGTTACTGAGTGCGGGGTGACTAGTTCCCTCTCAAAGCCCTTGGTCTTCCCCACTGTTATTAATTAAAAAGAAAGATGGAGGTCACCGGATAGTCATGGACTAATGCAAGCTAAACAACCTCATGAAGAAGGATAGCTATCCTATCCCTTATATCGATGATGCCCTGGCCCAACTATCCAGCTCAAACTTCTTCTCAGCCATGGACTTGGCCAGTGGCTATCGGCAAATGGATCTTTCTCCACAGGACCAGGAGAAATGCGCTCTCATTTTTAGCGAAGGGCTTTACCAACCCACTCAATTACCTCAAGGGTTGTGCAATGTACCTACATCTTTTCAGCATGCAATGGATCACATCTTGAAAGACTAAAGCTAACCTGTGTTATCGTTTATCTTGAAGATATTACTGTGTTCTCAAAAACCTTCAACGACCACCTGGATCATTTGAAGGAGGTGTTTATAAGCTATGTAAGTCAAATATCAAATTGAAACCATCCAAGTGCACCTTCTTTCAGCGAAAATTGGATTTCCTTTGCCACACCATTTCGCAAAAAGGAATCCAACCGCTACAGAACAAGGTTGAAGCCATTGCAAATATGCCTCCCCCTAAGAATTTGCGGGATACACAGGTGTTTCTATGGATGATGGGGTATTACCATCAGTTCATCCATAAGTTCTCACAACTCAGTGAGCCCCTTGTTCTCTTACTGAAGAAGAATATCCCCTTCCAATGGGGCGCTGAACAAAAAGCCGCTTTTGAGACCCTGAAGCAGCTACTACAACTACGCCCTATCCTATGGCACCCAGATTACAAAAAACCCTTTATCCTGTTTATGGACGCCTCGGACTATGCCATTGGGGCCATTTTAGGCCAACTAGATGAAAATAGTATTGATCATCCGGTATCTTATTTCTTAAGATGCTTTCAAAGCCCAAAAGCAACTACAGCGTAACAGAAAAGGAGTGCCTGGCTGTTTTGTTGGCTGCAAAGCACTATCGCCCTTTCCTCTATGGGACCACCTTTACTGTAGTTACTGACCACGCTTCATTGAAGTGGCTACAAAATATGAAGGACCCTACTGGGCGGTTAGCTCGCTGGGCTCTAAAGCTCCAGCCTTATGATATGAAAAATTAAACACCGTGCCAGAACTCGTCATATGAATGTGGATGGGTTGTCTCGCCTGCCAGTCCTCCATTTTGATAATAGCGATGCAGAAAGGTTGCATGATCTATTAATGACTCCCAATGAATGGGAGGATGAAGATGATCTGGTTCAGAAGATGTTAGACCGCCACTCGCGCAACACCAAAGCAGAAAATGGGAAGTTGTATAAGTGGGTGGGGCGAAGTGGCTGCCTTACCTCTGGCCCTCAGAACGCGTACCTGCCATCCTTGAAGCTCACTCCATTTTAGGCCATGGAGGGGCAAAGAAAACTTATGAGTGGCTTAAAATTGATACTATTGGGATGGAATGATGGAAGCTATAATTGATGTCTTGGAAGCCTGCCTTACATGCAAGAAACAATCCAGTTTCAAGACTAAGTACCTGTATCAACTAACTACCTCGCAACAACCTTTTCACACTATTAGTTTGGATGACGTAGGTCCCCTTCCACAGTCTACCAGTGGCAACCGCTTTATCCTAGTAGCCATTGACCACTTCACTAAGTTGGTTGAAGCTGTGGCGCTTCCTGCCCAAACAGCGAAGGCAACAGTCACTTTCATACATCAACACATTTTCGCTTGACATGGCTGCCAAGTACTACTCTGTGATAATGGCAAGAATTTTACCTCCAGAATAGTCAAACTCTGGCTACCTCCATGGGAGCCCAACAACTCTTTTCAGCTCTGTACAATCCATCTACCAATGGGCAGTGGATAGAGCCAATGGAACCTTAGTTTCTATCCTCTGTAAAATGGCCTCTTCCAATCCACTTCACTAGGATCAATTCTTACCCAGTGCCCTTATGGCCTACTGGATTAGTTATTACTAGATTCTGAAATTGTCCACTTTTCGAGTTTTGTATGGCAGGGAACCAGGCATACCTGCTCTTCTAGCTAAGGATGTCTTCTCTAGAGGAGAGGAGCCTGAGAAAGCTATGCGAAGGTTAGCTAACCAAATTGTTCAACTCCAAGCTGAAGCTATGACCAAATTAGAAAAAACAGTGACTAAAGAAGGGCAGGCTGCCAATGAGCTCCGCACCCCCTTCCTACATTTCAAGTGGCTGATAAGGTGTTATACTACCATAACCGCATCACTCCAAGAAGTGGTAAGCTTGACTCAATTTGGGAGGGACCTTTCTCCATCACCTACAAAAGAGGCAATGAATACTCCATCAAATAATTAGCCATGGGAGTTACCATAAACTGGGTACATGGCCATTTCCTACGCTCCTACACTCCTCCCAACATTCTTGAGGGGGGCAATGTCAGACATTCTCCTTATCGATTTTTGAAAAAGAATGTTGGAGTCCAATCTTTGAATAATATTGTGGTTATCAATTATATGAATACCAATGGCGAAAAGACCTTGGCAGATTCTCAGTGGAACCCTATCTATCAGGAAAATATGATTTAAACCCAAAAATTAGCATAATAAGGTAAGAACTGATAATAGGATTGCTCCAACTTCTCAGCCAAATTTGAGGTGTTCATTATTGCACAGGTCTGTTCTTCCCCGAGGTGAGAAGATTTTACCCGTCAATGATTGGGTGCAAATTAACAAATCATAACCACTCGGATCTGAACACCCTTGAGGTGAGAAGATTTTACCCGTTGATGATTGGGTGTGAATTAACAAATCATTACCACTCAGATCTGAACGCCCTTGAGGTGAGAAGATTTTACCTACTGGTGATTGGATACAATTTATCATATCATTACCACATGGGTCAGTTTTGCCACAAAATATTTATCCTTGATCTGATAGGCTGAAAGCCTATATTTCCTAACTTGGATGACTCAGCTTTATAATACTTTAGCCCCAAATTCCCATGGGCCCAAGGATTGGAACTAGTTTAAATATGATATACTAGTATCAAAAAAGGGCTTTTCTCTAGTTTGCCATACACAAATAAAAACTAAAAAAAAACTTAATATCTTAAGAGTTTATTATTTATTTTAAATATTCCATTGTGGTATCCAGCGTCACATAGCATCAGCAAGCATAACCCTTTCTGGATTCTGACAATAACCAAAAAAGCTACCCCCTCTACTCACCCATTCACCTCTAAACTTGTTTGGCTGGATTCTGAAGGTTAATCATCTGCAGCTATAAAGAGAAATATTCTATTTGGTATTTTAAACCAAGCACTTAAATTTCATGGACGCTCAAAAGTCTAGTTGTGAAAGTTGTACTAGCCAACACACTGATTCTATCATTAGTATAGTATACTTCTCATACAATACCATTTTCCTCCTCCATTTTAACTCAAAGTCAGCGCGCTAAAATAAGCTCACTTATCTTTAGAGTCCAACTCGCTTTTCTGGAGGCTACTCCGCACAGGTTAGGTGACAGACAACCTTTTCTAACATCATCATCGCTCTCAATAAGAAAATCATCTTTTGATGCTACCCTTATAGTATTGATTGCTTATAAAAACTGTTAGCACCCATGGAGAACTTTTTGACATTCTTGGACATTTTTTATATGCATTGGCACTCAGGACTCAACGGGAACCTTTCCAACCTTTCGCTTGGCGTTGCCAGCACCAAGGTATTCATAACAGAAAGTGTCTTCTTACAAACAGGGCAGGTCTTAGACTTGTTACTAAACACAGCGTATTTGGTTAATACTAGACTATGTACTGGCGAGTACTACACTTAATACAACTTAAGTGCAAACAAAAGGATAAACTTGAGATTCTGTAAAAAGGTTTTTAGATTAATATAAAAATGAAGTATTTTATACTTTAAGTGAGATTCAAAGTATAAAATAAATGTAATATTGAGAAATAATCGATAATTTTGGGTTTCAATATGAAGATTTTCAAGATCCTCTAGTCAGACGTCTTCTGACTGCTGCTTTCATCGCTTCATCCATTTAAGATAGTTCTTGTAACTGTGAGCTCAATCTCATGGTGGTTACCCCTGAACCTGGATGTTCAGGGGCCTTTATACTGGGTCCCGCTTCTGGGTGTTAAGCCATTGCATCTTATTGCACACTGGTTGATTGATAAATTTAGTAATATCTTTTTCAATTTAAGGTCTGAGCGATGGCACTCCTATGATGCGCCTTGCATTGAAGCTTTGAGCAACTCTCAAATTAGATAGTTGCCCAATTTGGTAATATATGTCTTCAAACCTTAGATGCTCACATTGGCATAATTTGGTTCGCTCATTATTTTATCCCTGGAAGAATGCAAATCATTTTGGACCTCCAAAGGTATATAAGTTGGTCAATGTCAATTGGAATTATAACAGCGACGTCATCCTCATAAATTAGATCTTCTGACTTGGCAGGGCGAAAATTATTTCGTATGACATCATCCCATATTGACTGAATGTTTTTGCTCATGACATCATCTCAATTCAACTGAAATTTACTTTGCTCGCCCTTGCCTATAAAAGGGCCTTTATTGCCCCCATCCGTGGTGAGCTGGTCACCTGTACCTCCACCAGTTTGTGGGTTGTTTTCACTTATTCACTGATTGAGGAATGACTATTAGCACAATATATGGTATCTTATGAGGCACTTCCCCTTCCAAAGAGATATCTGAGAATGATCTAAGGTGGCAGGCATGAACTCTATTAAATTAACATTAGTAACATGATCCTGGATAGAGTATTCCTCTTCTCTCTTTGTCAAGGTGGTCTCAGGAACAGTCCAAATGGCCTGAAGTTTCTCTGGTTGTGTTATCTGAAAGATGGTAAGACAAAACTTTTTCTCTTATGCTAAACTTAAGTAGCTTAGTCCTTCTCTGGCTCTCCTGTTGGCTTGGAAGGAGGCTCTCTTCTATGCTGTTTGAAGCCTCTAGCTGTTAACTTGTAAGCTCTTCAGCCAACTTCTGTTGGTAACTCCTGGGTGGTAAATTTTTTTTAATCTGAAGATATGGTCATTGCGGGAGGGTAAGCAACATGTTCTCTCGTCCATATAGGGCTTTGGAGGGAGGCACTCTATCACTTTATGATGGCTTAATCAGTAAGTTGACAATGCTGATGGCAACAAATGGTCCCACTTCGACTTTTAATTAAGAGCCATCTTCTTTAAAATTCCTCCTAAGGTCCCATTCACTCTCTCAACACTTCTGTTAGTGGATGTATTGTAGTGTAGTGAAATGCTGCTTCACCCCTGCCAAATTCATCTGTTTCTTCACCACGTCTGAGGTAAAAATTTTCCATTGTTTGACAGTAGAAATTGAGGCCATCCTGGTCTTGTGTTTGCTTGATTGTATGAGAAATGTACAGTGGAATTCGCGGTATACATCTTGACCATGGATTCTTTGACCCACATAGTGAAGTGGTTAGTTTTTTCTAGGATAAACTTGGCCCTGCTGGATGCAGTTGACATCGTTTTCATCATGTCAATAGAGACATTGCTGAATTTGGCAGTGAGAGAATCAGCATAAAATTGAATCGCTTCTCCAATGGGTGAAAACTGGCATAAGGTGTATACAACTCCAAGGCTTGGTGTACTTCTTCAGACATGCACTCCAAGAGAAACGTCTCATTGAGGTACGCCAACGTTTATGGAAATTTCCATGACCAGCATGCTTGTAAGCCTATATAACTATCTCCGTGCAATCACTGGGCCAGATGTGCGGGTACCACTTATTTTGGATTCTCTTTTGCAGATTTCTATTGAAACACCAGGTGTTTTTATAACTTCTCCTCAGGACGTTCTTAACTTCCTCTGTCTCTTCCTATCAGTCATCCTCAGGTATTCCAATTAGGTCATAGAGGCAATCACTGTAGTTGCTCACAGGTGGAATATCAGTAATTTTGACAAGCCATTCACGTTGAGGTGTTTGTTTTCTGTAGAATGTATGATTACAAAATTATACCCTTGGAGTAGGACAGCTCAATGCAAGGCGTCCATTTAAATTCTTTATGTTTCTTAACCAGTGGAGTGACTTATGAACCATAACTACTTTGAAATGTACTCCACATTGATAAAGGTCTGAAATATTTGACTGCCCTTATAGTGGCTAAGCACTTGCGTTCAGTAACTGTGTAATTATTTTTGCCTTTACTGAATACTTTGAAGTAATACTAAATTAGGCGATCCATTCGTCTTCATCCAGTTGTGTTAAGCTTGCACCAAGTCCCACATCACAGGCATCAGTGTATAAGTAAAAGGTCTTGTTGAAGTCTGGATAGGCCAAGGTTGGTGCTTCTACCAATTGTGCTTTCAACTCTATAAATCTCTTCTCCTGCTCCAGACTTTATTTGAACTTTGTCTCTTTAGTAAGCAGGTAAGTAAGGGGCTCCGCCAAGTCCGCAAATTGAGGGATAAACTGCATGTAGTACCCCACCATTCCTAGGAACACTTGAGCGTCCCTCATTATCTTTGGTGGCTTCATTGTCACAGTTGCATTCACTCTTCTGTCCTGAGGCTTAATTCTGCCTGGGCTAATCTCATGTACCAAGAACTCCAGCTGTATCTTCAGGAAAGTACACTTGTTTCTCTTCAGGTTCAGGTTGAATTCTCGCAGCTGCGTGAAGACCTCCTAATGGTGCTGCAGATGTTCTTGAAACGTGTGACTGAAAAGTGTGATGTCATTGAGTTATATCAACACACCCAATAATTCAACTTTACCAAAGATGCGATCCATCACTCATTGGAAGGTAGCAGGGGCGTTACAGAGCCCCTGCGGCATCCTAGTGGGTTCAAACCCTTAGCTGCTGATTAAGTCACATTTCTCTTAGTCCTCAGGAGAGAGCTCCATTTTCCAGTAGCCTTTGACTAGGTTCATTGCCAAAAAGTATTTCGAGATTCCCAGGTTTTTTAAAGCATCTAAATGCATGGCAGCGGGTATAAGTCCTTCTTGATTATCTCGTTTAGGCGTTGGTAGTCCATGTATACCCTATGGGTCCCAACCTTCTTACGCACCAACAACAAAGGAGATGCCCATGAGCTCGTTGATAAATGGATTAGTCTATCTTTGGTTAATTGGTTAATCTCTTGTGTGATGGCTGCGTCCAAAAGTCTTTGAATGGCGGTAAGGTTTGACTTGAAGGGGATAGTGAAACTGGTGTCCATCTTATGGAACTCCCCTTTGCACAGGCCATAGTCATTGGGGCTGCTTCTGGTGATCTTATTAATTTTGGTCAAATGTTCTTCCAACTCTTTTGCTGCTTAAGGGTCACATCCTCAAACCAGAGCTCATCGAAAACTCTTACTGCATGTATGGACTTGATATCTTAGAAACTGGTCATTCAGGCCAGTGCTACAACTTGTACCTTTATAACTTTGATCGGTTAAATAGTGATGTTCCCCAAAACAAGGTTTGCTCTCCAGAGTAAGTGGTATCATAGAATCCTGTAGTACTTTGGGCTCTTGCTCTTGAATTCCATCTCAACTGTACACTTCCTATATAGTGTCAGGCGTAGTCTTTAAACTGGTTGACAAGGTCATTCCACGTTGGTCATCTTATCAAATCTCTAAGGTTTCACTGGCACTCAGATTAAGCCCTTTCTGTAAGGAGAGTGTCTGTAACTCTCCCATTCCTAGAGAGATGGTGTTAGATGCGCAGCCACACCACCAGGGAACTATTCATTAACAGGATGGTAAACAGGGCACTACGGAGGATGCCAGAGCAAACGGGGCACAGGGCAAGGGCATACAGCACGAGATAATTTAGGATAGAGCATCTAATAACTAAACTTGGTTGGACCCCAAAGAGGAGTCCATATCCAAGTGGAGATCAATGCAGGAGTGCTTGGACGCTTTGATCTGGAGGGGATCAGGGCGCCCAGCGGTGCACAAGATATGGGTGATAATTTAGTTTAAAATACACTGAATAAGGCTGTTAAAGACCTTCTCAAAGAGGTCATGCACAGATTCGCCCAAGGAACCATATTAAAAATGTAAAGCTTAATGGGGATTTTTATTATGAAGTCGACCAACAAGGAAGGTTGGTCTTGAGGAAACATACTTAAACAATTGGGGGGAATTAACAATTAATGGAAGTGGTGCTAATCTTGAGTGTACCAATAGGCACACACTTCCATTGGCCATGGTACTAAAGCTTGAAATTGACAAAACTTTAAGTTATTAGTTTTAGGCACAGATGACCCAATTTAAAAAAAAATTAAAAAAATCAAATGGGTTTTGAAACCCCATTCTCTGAGCAACTTTACTGAACCTTTGCCATTAAATATAGCTAGTACGTTTTTACGCCCTCGTCATAATGCAGGGATGAGCATCACGCACATCCCTTAGCCAACCTGGACATATCTGGCCTGGACTAGCATTGGTCCAGGGTATGTTTGAGATCAGGAAGGCCTGCTAACTTAACATTTTTGGCCTCCTGACGACCAGCTTTATCCTTGCATTTGTACCCACAATCATCTCATCAAGCCATGACTTTAACATCTCATTATTTTGAGGCTCCACCCCCTCCAGGGGCTTTCGCCATGGAAAAGATCTTGTGGGATAGGGCCAAATTTTCTAGCGTTAATTTTTTGCTGAGGCTTGGGTCCTGCAGCCTTGAGAAATTACTTGTGGGTAAACTTTGATCAGATCCTGAGCATAGGCGCAGTCACACGCTGGTACCCAACTGTTTTCTGCTGCATCAAATCCCTTCCAGAATACTAGGTACTCAAGCCTTCTTCAGGCTCTTCTTGAGGCTACAATCTCCTCCACTTCCTAATCCGGCGCCCCATCCACAAGTTAAGCCTCTGGGGTATCTGGTGGGGGCTCTCAAACAACTTAAGCTTACTTTAATGGAAGACCAAAAAGATCCGGAATGAGGGGGAGATCAACTGGTATGAGGCGTGGCCCACCTTTCTGACAATGCGGTATGTCCCAGAGCACTTCAGACCCAGTTTTTTGCATGGTTGCTTGATGAGGATGTTTTTAGCATCCAGAATCACGAGACCTCCTTCCTTGTATGCAGGACTTACCTGTCTCTTCCCATCCACGTTCTCAGTATAATCTCGCATAGCTGCATCCAAGTTTGTGCTCACCCCTGATGTACTTTCTTGATCATTTCTGAAAGTCCACCACTGCTTAAACCTTGGATCCGCAACTGGGCTCTATGTTGAAGGCGTGGTTGAAGCCATAGTTGACAAAGAAGGGGTAACAACCAATTGATGCAGGTTGGTCGTTGTTATAGCTGAATTGGACCATGGGGAGATGGAAAACCCAATATGAATGATCTGCGGCAGTTTAACACCGCAGGAACTGCTCCAAGAACTGGTTCACTCGTCCAGTCTGCCCATCTGATTAGGGGTGATAGGCAGTTGAACGGCAGGGACGTATCTGAAGAGTCTTATACAACTCTTCCCAAAAGACAGAAGTAAACTGGGCCCCCAATCACTAATTATTTATTGGGGGACCCCATGAAGAGAAACACGTGAGATACAAGGAGCCTAGCCATCTCTGCTGCGGTTACTGTGGTTCTGTAAGGGATAAAGTGGAGAATTCTGTAAAGTGGTCCACCACTACCATGATGGCGTCGTAACCATCAAATGCAGATAAAGCTACAATAAAATCCACTGACAGAAGTCCAAGGCCCTTCAGCCTTTTGAACTGGCATCACCAACCCCGCAAGGGGCTGAAGACTCAGCTTCATTTGATTTCAGATAAGCCACTCATTAATGTGCCTGGCAACCTGCATGGCTAACCTCATCCAATTATAAGTGCAGTAGATAAGTTCTAGAGTCTTCACCTTTCCAGGATGGCCAACAGTGATACCATCATGTTGTTCCAGATGGTTTCCAGGCGAAGTGGTCCAGCGGAAAACCATAGGCGCCCCTGAAGCCACACCATCTTATCCTTCACTTGGTAACCTCTGGTACTGTCCTCCTGATTCAATGCGCTCTTGGCAATACCATAGTTATTCAGCTGACAAAGGATGTGAAAGGAATACCTTTTGAACATACCATATTCCTCCGCATTTTCCAGAGGAGAAAGAGCTGGCCCATGGGCTGAGGGGGAGGGAAGTTGATGCACAATCTTTCCCATCGGAATCATCAAGTGAGTGTTATGCATCTCTACCTCCTTAGGATTAGGGAGCATATTCAAGATTTTGGCTCAAAGCATCCGCCAAACCATTCTTAGTGCCCTTTGTAAACTCATAAGCAAACATAAATTGGGCCAGGGTCTCATTCCAGCGGGTTGGCCAGGGGGTCAAGACATGAGTTGCGTGATAGTACAATAAGGCATGGTGATCTATATGACCGTGGAATGGTTGGGATGAGCTATGTAAGTGATGACGCCAATAAGCTCCTCAACCACTGCCAATAACTCTTTGTCATACACGGCTAGTTTACCTCTGGTTGAGACATTTTTATGGAAAAGTATCCCATTGGATGCTCTATTCCATCCTCGCCTACTTGTAATAAGGCAGCCACTATGGCGAAGTTGGAGGCATCAGTAGCCACAATAAATTCCTTTTCTGGATCTACATGGTGAAGGACGGACGTGGACAACTGGGTGCACTTTACAGCTTGGAAGGCATCCTGCAAATTGAGGATCACTGGAGCACTCTAGCTCCACCCGCCCTATACAGGGCGCCACCACCTCAGAAAGATTTGGTGTTAAGTTCTTAAGAAACGTACATGTTTTTAAAAAAACTCCTCATTTCCTTAACCAAAGTTGGAGTGGGCCACTCACAAATCGCCTTCTCCTTGTCTGGAGTTATCATGTGTCCTTGGTCAAACATGATGTTGGCCAGGAAGGTGACCTGGGACTTGAAGAATTCACATTTACTTATTTTTAGTTTAAGGTCAACTGCCCTCTAACGCTCCACCACTTGCTGAAAGTGTACTATATGAGACTCATGATCAGGATATAATACCAGGATAGCATCCAGCTTATCTACCGCGCATACCCCAGCAGATCCTTAAAGCCACATCAATACGGCGTTGAAAGATAGAAGGGGCAATTTTAGGCCCAAACGGAATAACCCAAAACTGGAAAATTCCTTTCCTGGTATGTAATGAGGTTAGCTACTCCTGGCCCTTCTTTATCCATATCTGATTGAACTCGTTTAAACAATACATTTTGGAGAAGATTTTCTCCTTCTACACAGCATACAATCTGTGAATTCAAAGGGATGGGATGTAAATCTGGTACAGTAACATTTTTAGGTTCCCATAATCTACACAAGGGCGTAAAGTTACCATTAGCTTTCTCCAAAAAGAGAAGTGGGGAGCATACTGAGGAGGTACGCTGAAAAATTGCGCCTTTGGCTAACTTCTCCTTAACCCACACATCTAATGCTGCTTCCTCCCTATGGTCAAAGGGTAAATTGTGGAAGATATACGCACTAGATCAACAGTAAGCTTAAATTCAAATTAAACTCCAAATGAGCAGGCAATTCATTGGCTGAAGCTGCATCAAAAAAAGATTTCAGATCTTTCAAACAGGAAGGTAAAGGTACCCACTAGTGAGGGCTTCAACAATAGAGTGAGACTAAGAGTGTAGAAACTGCGCCAGTGGGGCAAATTGCCCTGAAAATGAGCCTCAGACAAAGTAACAATTAAAAATATGTATTTGTGGTTGGTGACCTTGGGAAAATTATACTACACCGAGTATTTCTAGGTAATACAGGTTTTTAAATTGTATTGAACAAAACCTGCACTAGGGTGGAAGCAGGAATTACCCTTCCAGGCTAATCATCCTTTTACAAAGTAAAAATTAATGTACTACCATTCTTTAATGTTAAGAATAGGGTATTGTCTCTCATTTTGGTCCTGACGTCAAACTTTCGCCACCAATCAACTCCCAGGATAATGGGGTACAAAAGATTTTTGATTGCTTGGAAAGATCCGTCATAAGATACTTGCCCACTTGATAATACACTAACCCTAGTACCTTCTGGATGGGAATACCTTGAGAAGCACCTCACCTAACCATACCACTAGGAATGTGACTCAACTCAAGATAGTCGGTTAGGTCTTAGTCTATAAAATTCTCATAGGCTCTGGGATCCACCAAAATAGTAGTGCTGATTTTCCTTAAAAGGGGATGAAAGGGTAGCAGTCAACAAAAAATATCCAGAATGGACTCTATTCAAAGCAAAAAACGCCAATACTTCACCAAAATATTCTTCATCAGGCATAAGCATGCCACAGGATAGCTTTTTGCGTTATAGAGCGGAGAGGATAATTGGCCACTCTTACTACTGAGGACACATATCCCACCATATCTTCAGCAATTGCATAAACATTATTATACTGTAAAAATAACTCCTTTTCCACTGCCTGTGTTCTGCGAATCATGGTAGGTTTCAAGCGCGGGTCCTCTGGGGTGATCTGGTATACTGAAATGGGTCCATACTAGAGCCACATGAGATGATACTTGGCTCGTTTTCATATGAGGAATTTGCATTAGAAAACGCGTTTTGGTGATGTGAATGACCCCATACCCATTTTGGTGGTGGATTGTACATCATTATCCAAGGCCATCACCACCATGCCTGTTTTGATGATCCTGCCATCTCCATCTGAACTCAGTGCCAAGAAAAACTATTTTTTATATTGTTTTTATTAATTTAAGTGGAAAGTCAGGTAATCATGACTCCTGGATTGCAAAGCATATGTATCCACCATATACAAGAAAGAAGGGCGGGTACTTTCCAGTTGGAGGTAGTTAGAATAACGCTGAGACTCACCAACTGTTGGCCAAATGAGAAAATGGTGGAGAGCCCTATCAAGGCCATGACAAATGGCAGACGCACCCAAATCATACTCAGAGAAATCCTCACATGGATAATTTTTGTGCACGTAAAGGTTATAGATTGGTCGACTAATGTAATGAGAGTGTCTGTAACTCTCCATTACCAGAGCGATGGTGTGAGATGCACAGCCACACCGCAAGAGAACTATTCATTATCAGGATGTAAACAGGGCACCTCTGAGGATGCCAGAGCAAATGAGACACAGGGCAAGGGTGTAAAGCGTGGTATATAGTAGGAAAGTCAAATACATAACCAAACTTGGTTGGACCCCAAAGAGGAGTCCACATCCAAGTGGAGATCAGTGCAGGAGTGCTTGGACGATTTGATCTAGAGGGGATCATGGCGCTCAGCGGTGCATAAGATATAGGTGATAGTTTAGTTAAAATACAATGACTAACAGTATTAAAGACCTCCTCAAGGAGGTTTGCGTGCAGGTTTGCCAAAGGAACCATATCAAAAATGTGAAGCTTAATGGTGATTTTTATTATGAAGTCGTCCAACAGGGAAGGTGGTCTTGAGGAAACATACTTAAACAATCAGGGTTAATCATTGATTATCAGAAGTGGTGCTAAGCCTCAAGTGTACCAATAGGCGCATGCTTCCATTGGCCATGGTACTATAGCTCAAGATTGACTGAACTCAAGTTTTTGATTGTAGGAACAGCTGACCCAAGTTGGAAATTTCAAAAAATCAAACTGTTTCAAAACCCCGTTTGCTGAGCAACCAAACAGAACCATCGCCAATAAGAATATTGCTAGTGAATTTTAATGCCCTTGATGTAACACAGGGCCAAGCACCACGCACATCCCCTAGATCAGCCTGGGAATATCTGTCCTAAACCCAGCGTTGGTCCAGGGTTTGTTTGAGGTCAGGAAAGCCTGCTAACTTAACTTTTTTGGCCTCCTGACAAACATCTTTATCCTTGCAGTTTGTAACCCACAATCATGTCATCAAGCCATGACAATTCCTCTGCGCTCATGCTAGGTGGTAGTTGCTTTACATTTTTCTCCGTCAAGGTGTAGTTAATGGTATAGATCAATTAGTCCATTTTTACTAAGCATATGTGCTGTTTTCATGGTCTAATGTCCTCGTCCTTAAACAGCAGGGGGTGATAGCTCAAGATGCTAACTGTGCTATTGGTGAAGTCGATCTTTGTCTCAAACTCCAGTAGACACTGTGTCTCAATCAGGAAATTGTAGTGGTCATTGCTTAATACCACTGCGGATGCTGTTAGGACCATATGCATAAAGCATAAAGGCAAAGCAGAATAAGCTCCTAAGGCACAAGTAACATCATGTCCTTTAGTGCAGTATACCACTTTGTAGGCAATGTTGGGAATGAACTTGAGTTTCTTCATAAGTTTGTAGAAGATAATGTTAACTGGAGCCCCAATTCCCAGCACTTCCAGAAAGCTCAACTTCTGGATGAATACTTCCACCTTCATTACATACCTGCAAAAAGGGTTTCCAGTGGTCAGGACTCAGTGGAAAATCCTCAAATTGTTCTAAAGCAACAGCGTTTGTATGGGCCTTAATAGTGTCTTCGCCATCTGGTGCCACATTTTAAAAGATAGACGCAACCAGCTGCTCTCCTTCATAAACTGAATTGATCACTTGGGTAGGCTTGTTTTATTAAATCAAATAGGTATTACTTGATGCAGTTCCGTCAGTGCTGTGAACTCCCAATCTAGCTGATACAGCCACCATGTTAGGTGCCTCTTACATGTGGTAACCCGCCCTAGCTAAGTCTTCATCCTCATGGTTGCCTTGACCCTCAGTGTAGAGATCTACCTAGTTTACGGTGTTGGGTGTATACTTAGGAGTTTCTTCCTTTGTTTTAGATGTAACTAACAGACAGTATCAATAAAAGTGCCCAGGTTGGTGGCACTTGTGGCGCTTAAAAACTCAACGTGGCAAACGTTCAGACGGTTTGTTACTCTTTTCTTTTGGGTTTTCACCCTTTTCATTGGTGACATAAACGGCCTTATTGATTCATAAGGGGGCGGTGTAGGTGCCATTACTTTATTTTTGATTTGTACTTCCCTTGTACATTGAGCAGCGCCTCTTTAAGCGCTTTGAGGGATGTAGTACTCTTGAACGCCAGAGTCATATGCATCTTCAGATTAGGATGCATCTCTAACAAACTTGTTAAAGCAGTTATAGAGGTAGGCAGATCCATTGTTACTGTGGTCCATAGCTTCTAAGTCTTGAGGTAGTAGTTAGAGGCGTAGTTCGCAACTGACTCATTTTTGACCATCTTCATCAGCATGAACTCTTGTTTTTATATTCTGGACACCTTTTCACTACTGAACTCGGAGAGTTAGGTGTTCTTTACTTTGGTCCAAGATAATCTAGGTCTCAAATTTGCGCTGATGATCTCTTGAGTCTTGCATCTAACTCACCCTTGCACATGGAGAGCCTTCTAGCAATCTCTAGTGCCATCTATGCTAGTTTTATACATCTGGAGAAAACCTGCAATTGTCTCCTTGATAGTTGTATGCATGGTTTTTATGTACAGCTTAAATTTTTAATCCTATTTAGCTGGATTGGCATGCATCATGGTCAGCTGAGTATAAGTTCTGACCGGTTGTGGTAAATTCCTTTGAGTGGTCCTAATAAGTTCCTCCATTCAAGCTATAATTCAAATATATGTAGGCTCAAGTACAGTGTGCATCTGTGCCTTTAGATCTTCTATACTCTTATTCATTGCAAACAGCATATTGTCATGCTGTTCAAAGCGCTCTCCATATTCATTCAGAGTGGTGATGATTTCACCATACTCTTTTTTGAGGTCAACAAGTCTCTCCTCAAAGTTCTTAAGTGTAGCTTCCAATTTGACAATAGGTGATGGTCCTCTCACTATAGGTAGTGAGACAATTTGGGCTCTTCTAGCAGTCTCCAGGATAAGCTCATGATCAGTGGATAGATTGTGCACTTCAGTTTCCAAAGTATTAAGTCAAGTATGAAATGTATCCTTCTCCCTCACCAGGAGTTCAGAGGAATCCTCTACATGATACACCTCCATATCTGCATCATCATTAACTTGCTCAGAATAACTATCATAAACATCATTAGGGCCTGATGGTGCCACCCCTATAGTCAGCACTAGATTCAGCATGACAACCTCAGCTCACTTAACTTTAGAGGCTGATTTGCGTCTCTGGGGGCCTACTCCACGCAGATTAGGCACCAGACAACCTTTGCTAAAATAATTATCACTATTGCTAAGTAAATCCTCATTTGATGCTTCCCCTTGTAGTATTGATTGTTTGTATAAACTGTACGCGCCCTGGCAACCTTCTTGTCACTCTTGGACATTTTTGACATGCGTTGGCCCTCAGAACTTAATGGAAGTGTTGAATTTTTGGGCCTACTTCATATAGCTGGTTCTTCTTCTGCAGTAAGGTAGAGTTTTGAATGTCTATTGTATGGAGACAATAGACCAGATGGTGACTATAGTTTAGAAATAAATCCTTGGTAATAACACTTGAAGCCATTCTCTTCCGTTTTTACTTAGACATTGGCATGCTGCCTTGATCCTTCTGATCCCAAGTAAATTATTGACTTAATACAACATAAAATATTAACTACAAAAAAAGCTTATATATTCGACTATGCACTTGTGGTAATAGTTGATGATATTTTATTAGTATCAATTTGGAGATAATTTATAGGGTTTGATGTTCAACACATCTTACCCATGACGCCTCATTTTCAATGGCGCTTGGCCAGAGGAACATGTATTATGTTATTTTGAGAGTCTACAGTCCTTTCAACTCAGGACATCTCAAATACCTCAGAGTCTGTCTCAAACTCATAGATATTCTCAAGACAGCGTTTCTGATGCTTCTGAAATTAGCTGAACCAACGCTCTTATTAAACAATCAGCAGCATATACCAAGGTAATTTGTACCACTAATTAGTAATTAGTTCAATTGAAAACTTGATTGCCATTAAAAACTAATTTTGATATAAACTAACAAAGCCCACATGCCTGAGTCATTAATTTGACTATTATTATTAAGTCCAACCTAACCAACAAAGCCCTTGAGCCCATATCATCATAGTCAAAAGTTATTAAGTGGAATCACTAGGCCACAAATCCCAAGTTCAGATATACTTAGGATATTTTTGGCTTGTAATCACTAATAATTTCAATATGATACATAGTAAATTAGCATCAACTAATATTATTTCCCATATCAAATTACCCAAAAATTTAGATCCAGTCAACCATTCAACAGGGAACCTTTCTGACTTCTCACCTGGTATTATCAGCACCAAGGTATCCATAACATGGAGTGTCTTCTTACAAACAGGGCAGTTCTCAGACTTGTTACTGGACACAGAGTATTTAGTTAATCCCAGATTGGCTACTATGATTACTACACATAATACAACTTAAGTGCAAACAAAAGGATAAACTTGAGATTCTGTAAAAAGGTTTTTAGATTAATATAAAATGTGAAATATAGTGTAATTTAAGGGAGATTAAAAAATATAAAATAGATAGTATATCGAGAGATAATTGGGAATTTGGGGTTTCAATATGAGGATTTTTTAAAATCATATAGTCAGATGTCTTCTGACTGCTGCTTTCATTGCTTCATCCATTTGAGATAACTCTTGTAGCTGAGAGCTCTATCTCATGGTGGTTATCCCTGAAACTGGATGTTAGGGGCCTTTGTACTAGGTTCTGCTTCTGGGTGTTGGACCATTGCACCTTCTTGCAATATTGGTTGATTACTAAATATGGTAATATCATTCTCAACTTCAGGTTTGAGAGATGACGCTATTATAATGCACCTCACATCATGGCTTAGAGTAACTCTCAAAATTGGATGTTTGCCCAATTTAGAAAATATTTATCTTTGAACCTCATATGCTTTTTTTAGTACTAGATGGAACCTCATATGCTTTCATTGTCATAACTTGATTTGCACATTGTTTCATCATCAGACAAATACAAATTAATTTGGACCCCTAAAGGTATATAGATGGATAAATTTTCATATGTAATTTTGATGGTGACATCATCCCCATGATATAAATCTTCTGACTCATCAGGACAGAAATTATTTTGCATGTCATCCCATCTTGACAGAAATTTATTACTCATGATATCAGCTCAATTCAACTGAAAATATATTTGCTCGCCTTCATCTATAAAAGGGCCTTGATCGCCCACATTTTAATGAGCTGGTCACCGTAACTCTACCATTTGGAGGTTGTTTGCACTCATTACTGGTTGAGGAAGGACTAGTAGCACCAATAAAGGTCTCATCCACGACACTTGGTATGTGCTATATTACAATCATGATTCTGGGATGGCCAAAGGGCGCCCATCAGTTATCAAAAAACTCTTTGGTTCATGTACCTTGGGAGGCATAGGATACATTGACTAACACCAACAAACCACCTATATCTTAAGCAATAAGCTTGTTCAGGTGACCAGTCTTAACCCACAAGTCCTACATTGGGCCACCACAGAGAGATGCAACTTTACAAGAGCATTGGGCTGGCATATCCTATTACACTCAATAATTTTCTGGAAACATACCCTCTTACCCAAATGCATCAGGCCCTATCACACCCAGCCCCATTTATAGATACATAATGCATATTATTAGACATTTCAAATGGAGTTTCAAAGAATTAATATTAAATTAATTTAGCACAGGGCAAGTCCAAGGTACCTCTGAATGTTTGACAACAAACCAAAGAACTAAGAATTTCTCCACCTAAGCATACTGTCACTTTAGCAAGAATTGACCTACTGTATTCTTTAAATATACTTTACTACCCACAAGTTAAAAGAACGGTGTGGAAGTATACTTACCATCCATTTTTTCTCTCAAATTACAGAGCTCATTTCTAAATGTGCCTTAAATGGCCATATCATATGGTAGATATGTCTAATGGTATCACAAACATTCGTCCATAATGCAACAGTCATAATACTCTAGTCCATTAGATAGAGGGACGTCATATATAAAGTTGTTTGGAATGAAGTATCCCATCTATTCTAAATATATAAGCCAATCATATTTATTATAACCATTATCTATCTGCCATGCAGGTGATTTCCCAAGTTCCAGCAACACTTAGAACCCTGATAGCAGCCACTGCATTGTGGTCAATCCACACTGTCATCCTGGAAGCTATCAATAAGGCATCCCCAACCAAGGCAAAAGCATTAGCTCAATTTGTTGTCATCTCACTCGCATATTCCATTTTTTTGTTTTCATACCTCCTAAATGGTGCCACCAGATCCAATTATGGAGGTCTACCTGGTTCCTGGAGATTGACCATATTCTCACACTTGCATTATCTGGATGTCATCCCAAGGCTCTCAGGTCTTGCTGCCATGTCCAACACCCCCTACCCCTGATTACAGAGATGGTGTCAGCTAGACTCCTACCCTGGGGAGTCAGAGCTCCTTTGTAGTGTTTGATCCTTCTTTTATTTACTTTTTGGTAGTTAATCACATAGTCCTCCTACCTTGAATAAATAAAATTTATATCATTCTATCATGGCTCATGTGACTAAAGATAAAGCAGTGGTGTCCTCCCTCAGATTGGGTTCATATGTGCTAAATGTAAGGCAGAACTATATTACATTAATAACTTGGTAGTCCATATTTGTCCCAAGGTCAGAATACCTCAGTTAAACTTATAACTATTTTAAAAGTATCTGCTACAATAAAATGATTTAACAGTCAGTGCATATATAAAAGTGTGACTATAAGATTACTATGTTTTACTTTAAAAATATTACGTTTACCTTTTGTTTTTATGAAAAAATATTTAAAATATTAACAATTACAACTCAGATCTAAAAACAAAAGGTAAGCCTTTATTTAGGATTGGGTCTGATAATATGGTCTGTATAATAATATTGTAGTACTAAAATAATTTTACAGACTTCAGCTTTATTATATTGAAAGATGAAAAACGAAATCTGAATTAGGCGAATACTGAAATTCACTAGAGGTGGCAGTGTCCGCTTGTGAGGCATTCTCTTCAACAATTGTTTCAAGAAATCTTAATTCTAGTAAGATCGAAAGCGCCTTCATAAGATCCTGGCGGGAAGCTTCATCCCGGGTAAAATTTCTTTTGACAATTTTAAGTGTAAAACTCAAGATAACTTACCTTATTTAACTCAAAAAGTGTAACCTCCTTTTTTTCAGTAGATGCAACAAGGTCTATAATTTGGCCCATGTAATTGCTCAAAGAATAGGGAAACGATAACCCCTTAAATATGTGCGTTTGCCCAGAGGATGGAGATTTTAAAGTCACTTGATTAGCTACAATTTTTGAAAGCTACATATCGTTAAATTAGAAATAACTTTTTGTCAAACCTGTGATTTGAAATTCTCAGCTTCTAATGAAGCATCTCCAATCAAAGAGACTAGCCCTTTTTTTAAAAAAAAAATGTTAATAAGAATAAAATTTTCAATAGAAGAAAGGTGTACGAGTTAGTAAGTTAAGGTTCTTGTAAAAGGCAAGAAGTTCAGGCACTTAAAGAAGTCAGAATAACTACTTTGGATAGTAACAAAGAAAACTCATAATTCCATAAAACAAAAAATATTATAGTTAGCTTAGATTTGTAAAAAAATATAACATAAACGGAAAAGCAATCGCTTAAAAATTTTAAACCTATTCAGCTCTTAAAAAAGAGATATTACTTGCGGAACTTTTGCGACCCAAAAGATTGGTAAATAAGCTGTCCATCTTAAGTGATAGATCATTTTCAAGACTAACAAAATCTAAAAAAATTAGCGCCTTTAACAATGAAAGTAACCTTTTTTGGAAAACTGTTGAGAAAAATTATTCATCTCAGTTTTGTGTTTCTTTATAGCCTCTCTTTTTAATAAAAGCTGATCAAGAGTTGACTTATGCAGGTTGGCTTCTTGTTTCTCTTCTCCATACTGAAGATTAAGTTCACGAATTCTAAGCTTAAGTTGTTCTTTTTCAACTCTTTGCGCTTCCTAAAAGTAATAAATTAACTTTATAATAAAAGACTTTTTTACACTAAATGTCATAATTTGTCGACGCTTTTCCTGCTCTACTGTTTCTTTCTATAAAGTTTTAGCAAGATAACGCAAGATAACTTGCCAAAGTTGTTTTTTCTTGCGTAAGAGCGTTTGCTTCATCCTCAAGTTTTCTTTTGCATATTTTTGATTTTAATTAATTTTTGTAAAGCTTGATTTACTCTTTTCCGGTGATCTGCTTTCTGTATCCGAAGATCCATTATAGAATTAAACTAAAAAGTAGTTCAAATATAAAAAAGCGCTATTACTTCAGATATAACATTTTTAAAGAACCCCTCAAACTCAGACAAAATATTGTTTGCATTGTTTAAAATAATTTGTGGCTCAATCTGAAGTTGCTTGAGATGATTTATGCGAGCATTTTTCTAGCTCGTTCTCGGTGTAGACTTCGTTGATCTACATGGAATAAGCAAAAAAACTAAAAGCATACTTTTTCAAAATCTGTTAATTGCTCAATCCTGGGTAAATCAAAGTTAGCGTCTTTGAGGGAATTTATTGAATAGTCAAGCTAAGAATTGTTTAAATAGCAAGAAAAAAGAATATTACACTCTGATTCACATCTTTAAGATTGGAAAGGCAATTATTGAGCACACTTAAATGCAAGTCCATGCTAAAAAGAATGTCAAATCTTTAGCTTCAAAAAATCTGAAGTTATCTACTTAATAAAACACTAATACTGACATTATCGAATAAATTATGCAGCCTACAGTCATAAAGTGAGCATCTATCTCCCACAATCCATTTTTAAAAGCCCTTTTAGCTTTAAATTTTTTTCCGATTTAATCATTCCTCTAGTTTTTGTTGCACAGACATTTTTTTCAAAACTCCATACTTTATTTTAAAATAAATTTTAAGGGAAAGTAAGAGGGGAGGGCAGAATACAGATGATTCAGCCAATGGTAAAAAGGACCGGGGGTTCAGGCCGCTAGAGTTCTAGCACTTCTGACCATTGCTGATCGTGATTGCTAGCCATGGTTCTAGCATTGGTGGGCTTACAGGCCATTCGATTCTCAGTCAATTAGTTGCCCTATCATGTACAATGAGTGATCTGGTGGGAAAAGCCAAATGTGCAGCTTTATAATACCTCTGGGGATTAGGTATGAGAATTTTGAGATCCAATGGAGCTGATAAAAATAATCCAAATGATCTTCAATACCAAGCCTTTGTGGTGGGGGCATTTGTTGCTCAAAATCTTGGCAATGGGTGTACAGTGAATTACCCATACACAATAATGGTAAATGAAGGCTTGTTGTTGGATCAGAGCTATTCTCAGGGTTTTCATGAAGAAAAGATTTTGCAATGGATATATTCCCAGTGGTAATTGTTTGCCTGATAGGATGTGATACATTGTGGACCAGTATTTTTTAAATATGGTACATTCATAATACTAGTGGGCTATATCTGCTTCTGGTTCAGCATATATGGGGTATTCTTTGTGCCGGTAGTCTAGCCTGCTGTGTTTACCCAATTTGAATGCCCAGTTTAGGATCCACCAGGTTACCAAGTGGGAGTTCAGGCCCAAAATCAACTCCTTTGTCAGGTAGTTGGTGTTGTGGCTGTTAGTAGTCCAGTCATTTAGGATTTGTGGACAAGTGGGCAGATTGTGTCCTGGTTTAGGGAGTGGATCCTTATATTCTATCAGCATTGATTTGTACCTTATTTTGATTGACTTGGATGCATATTTGTTGGCAATTCAGTTATGCTCCTCCCAACTCGTTGCAGAAATTATTGCAGAATACAGGCTTCAATATCCCTCTGAATTTGGTCAGCATCTTGGGCCAATTGCTCAAATGACCAACCACCCTGGTGCACAGCCTGATTGCATAGTTGCTAGTAGTGTGGAGTACCTTTTGGGAGGTTATCCACATGTGGTGCACCATCCATTCATGTACTGAGTGGGCAGAGACCAGCTCTTGAAGACCTTGGGCTCTTGCCCAGTTTATACCCTATGCTAGGGTCAGGCAGCACATGTGCATCTATGTTAGCTTAAGGAACAACTTCCCCCATATATGCCAGGCATGAGATTCAAAGTCCAGGAGGCCCATGTCTCCTTTATTCTTTGGTTTTGATAAGGCTTCTAGCAGTAGTGGTGCCACCTTCACCTTGAACCACAAGAAGATGTGGAGCATTGTGCTGATTTTCTTCTCTAAGTTCAGGCTCATTGGCAGCACATGAGTGACATACCACAACTTCAAGAAGATGAAGATATTTTTTGCCTGCACTTTCTCCTCGAGGCATAGTCTGGCACTCTTCCAGCATGCCATTCAGATCAACAAGCTTGATAATACTTCCTGTTTAGTCTCTAGTACTACCAGTTACTTATTGTTGAATAGTATCATGAGGTATCAGATTTTCTGGGAGTTCATGATTGGCATTGTGTCAGTCAGCGGGCTGAAGTTTGAATTACCTATCCTCATCACTGAGGTTTTTGCCAAGTTGATTTTTGTGTTCAAAGCCAGCTGGTAGAGGTTTAATAGTTTCTTGGCACCCTGAAGGTTGGTTGGTGAGCTTATACCTACTACTATATCATCAGTGAATGCTAGCATCTTCAGTGGCATTTGGTTAGGGTGGACTAGGCCCTGGAGTTTCACATCTGCTGCCACCAGCAGAATGTTGGCTGCAAAATTAAAGAGTATCAGTGATATAGGGTCACCTTGTTGGAGACCCTGCCCAACAGGGATTTTGTTGGTTATTCCATCTACAACAATCACCTTTATTACCAGGCCTGAGTATAGCATTGTTATCCATGCTCAAAAAGAGTTGGGGATACCAATTACCTTTAGTGCCTCATGTAGGAATGACCACACTACTTGGTCATATGCCTTTTCCATGTTGAGGAGCATAAGATACCCCTGTTTGATAACCCTCACATCATGGAGTACGCTCTGGACTGAACAAATGCTGTCCCATATACTACAGCCTTCAATGAAGCCGTTCTGGGAATTATGGAGCATGTGCAGTGCTGTTGACATCAGCTGATTAGATAGTTTTCGCGTGAGCAGTTTATAATCAGTGTTTGATAAAGCAATTGAGCACCAGTTACAAAGTTGGCATCAGAGGCCCTTTTTGTACAAGAGTATGATTTGGGTCTCTTGGCCTCCCAAAATTTGCTGGCCATTTTGTAAACAGTGGTTAAAGAGGGCTTTGAACTCTGATGCAATGCGGTCACAGAATACGCTGTATATTTCTGCACACATATTGTTGGGGCCTGGTGCTTTCATTCTTGGCAACTCCTTTATTGCCCTCTTAACTTCATCTATAGAGATTTTGGTGGATAGTTTGGTGATATCTTCCGGCGTACAGCCCCCCAGTGATGGCTTGGCCAGGTCAATAAGGGTTTTTGTCACTGATTTGCTCATTTTTTGTTGTAGGAAAAGATCACCATAAAATTGCTTGACCTCACACTTGATCATTTTGGGGTCTGTTGATACTCCCCCTTCTGCTGTCTCCACTTCCTGTACCCTAACCTTAGTTCAAATTTTCTTGAGGTTCTTCAGGACCTCTTTGGTCATTGTCACCACTAGGCTCTGACATTGGCAAGTTGCATTAGTCCATCTCTCAGAGTCCTGCTTCATCGTTATGGCCTGATACTTTTTGTGTGTTGTTTGGTACTTGCTCCACCAGTCCTCGCTGTCCTGCCAGGTGAGCCTCAGCCTTTATAATTTAGACTTCAGCTGCTTTGTGGCAGCAGTTTGCTTAAAGGAGGTTGCTTTTTCAAACTTCATGCTATCATTCTTCAGTTTTACTTTGCTCTGAGTCCATTGTTCTAGCAGGTTCAACTCTGGGTGGCTGTCCAGATATGCTACCAGTCAATCCAGTCCTGCGTCAATCTTTTGGCGCCATTCCCCATCCCTCAGCGTGACTGGTGCCAGTTGCCATTCACAGTTCCTCGGGGGTTCATCCAGTTCAATATCCATGCAGATGACCATGTGGTCACTTTTGGTATTTATGCTAACCTCGCTGTTGGATGTCATTGGCTTAAGATCCAATGACACTAGAATGTAGTCTAAATGTGATCCTGACAGTGGGGATCCATTGGCGTCATATGACCATCACATTAAGTTGGCTGGGTCATCATCCTCTTCTTCAATCGTTAGGCACATCCTCAATTTAACTAGGTAATTCAGCATCTCATTGGCCTTTCTGTTAGGATGTTCTCTCATCGGGAATGTATCCCAGCTCACATTTATCCTACAGTTCAGGTCTCCTGCTATTATGGTCATTGCTTCGGATGGCACTTCCACTAAGAATTCTCAAAAAATACAGTTTTTGTGGAGCTTTGGTGGGGCATAGACTGCTACCGCTCATATGCTCTTGTCAGTTTCACTATTTGTAGCCATCACTATCAAGATCCTTCTGGCGTGAGTTTCCTCTACAAATTCCAGGTCTATTTTATTGTCCATTGCAACTGTTGCACAAACCTATAACCACAAGCTAATGTGATTTAAACGCCATATTTCTGACCAACTTCAAATTAGGTGATTAGCCATGCTGCTTTTCTACTATAGAAGAGTAAAACCCATAAGTACAAGCAATAAAGTTGGCAGGCATATCATGTTTGCATATACTATAGACAAGGACTCATCTCTATGTATAGTAAGTAGTATAGTTATTAAAGATAGTTATACAGTGGCAATTAATATTTGAAGGCCTTTATTATGCTGAGTAATCATCCTAAAATTATTTTTATTTTTTGATATAAGTTAAGGTAGGGTATCATCAGGAAATGAGTTTGACTTGTAAATATAAATTAATATTAGTTACTAGCTTATTTTCCAGTATTGTCTATCTTTATAATTTACTTATATGGTGATACATCTTTAAACTTCATTACTAAATTTCAGTGATAAAAACTATATCTATGGAATATTAACTTTTAGTATTTAAAAACATAGCTTGAATACTACAATAGTTTATTCAAGGTAGGAAGCTGAAAGGTACAATCTATAAAAAAAGTAAGTATGGTTGAGTGTATGATGACCAGCCAAAACTATGGCATATAGAGTTTTTAAATTTTGGATAAGGTGGATGGGGGTGGTCTGTGTGCACCTCAAAGCTGGATTTCTAATTTTCATAATGAAACAAAAAATCTATATATAAGAAATAAAATTTCCATATGCTTTTAATAGTAATTGGTATGGCTGAGCAGTTTGATATTAGTTATCTTTATAGTTAAAATGGATTTTCCAAGCAGTTGGTTATTTGGCTAATATATAATAATAAAAGCAAGTGTTTGTGTATGTGATGCCCAGCAAAAACTATGACATGTAGAGCTTTAAAATTTTTTAGAATATAAGTGGATGGGTGGGGGTCTGTGTGAACCTTGAAACCAGCTTTTTACTTTTTATAAAAAAATTGGAAAAAAAGAACTTCTTTCAAAAAAGGCATTGAAAAGTATGAAATAATCAAAAATTATGAATACTCAAAATCCTTTTTTGGGGTTAGCACCATATTCCAACCTGAAATATAGAATTTTGCTCATAAATACAACTTAGAGTTTTTATTGGATTTGGTCCAAGTGTAAACTATAAGCAACTTAGTATATACAATGCTGAGTATATATATTATAAATGGCTATTATAAGTCAGTTTAAATTATGGCGCTGACTTCAAAAATGGCTTTATTGAGCATTAATAATTTCTCAATTATTTCATACTTTTTAGTACCTTTTTTAGGGAGGTTCTTTTTATTTCAAATTTTTTTTTAGTTTATGAGGAGAGGTTGAACAAACATACTTGCAAATAAAAATGATTTACATGCAATGATTCCTTAAACTACCATAACTAAATGCTGCTAGATTTAAAATTAAATCAATTAAATCTTTAATCTATCAAACAACTTTTCTTTCTCATTGCAATCATTTTGCAACCTATTTAATTCAAGACTGAATCTAGTTTGATAATCTCACAGAGGAGATTAGTCTGCGCCCATGTCAGGGAGCAGTTGGGCAAGCAAGGTAAGAGGAGCAGGTGGAAGGCCCACGGCCTCCAATGTTCAAAAATGCCCCAGAGAATCCAGTGGAATAGACAAAAATTTTAAAAAACCGGCGGTCACTATTTCCCCAAGATACTCACATGGCAAGCACGTTGCAACCAGTACATCAACACGCCACACTCCCAGCCACTTTCATTGGTGGAATTCGGAGTCCGCGTGTTTCTGGACATCCACAAAATGGCCTTATGGGAAAAATTTTGTGAAGATGTGCACACAATTTTCCTGACTGTGGTGTATGTTGCACCTCACTCCATGTCATGCGGTTGGCTGGACCTAAGTTTCAAAAGCAAAAAGGCAGCAGATGAGGCTGCAGCAGTACATGTAGTGGTCAACAACCCCGAAGGGCAATGGGCCATCGAAACCAAATGCACCAGATGGACAAAATCAAACCAAATTTTTCTCACGTTTGACTTTTTGCCTACTACGGTAAAATGTGACATTTTGGAACAGCACCTGAAAGATGGTCTCGCCATATACAGCAAAATACAATCTTTCAAAATGCAATGCTTCACGCTGATGCCACACCTGTGCACTGGCAAAGCCATCGCAGTTCTGACCCCAACTGAGGAGATTGTGAAGGACCTAACCCAGATCCCGCACTCCACTTTTATTGATATTGCAGGGCATACCACCCACCCATTCCAGGTGAATGTAGATAGCATGCCCCCCATTTGCACCCACTGTGATACATTCAGCCATAAGGCGCATGCATGCCCCATCAAGGATGGTGTCACATTCCAAGAGCACCCTTCAGCAGCCATGGCCAGTGGAGAGGCGCACTATGAACCAACTGCAAGCACCAAAGAGGCTTTCCCGTGGGGAGCACAAGGCTGCTACCTACTGGTAAAGCCTATCTCCCCGCAAGAGCGGAAGAAGGCCAAGCAGACCCATAGGGCTGCAGCCAAGGAAGCAGCCAAAGCCACCACCACTATCCCACACTCACAATGCCAGGAGGACATGGAAACCTTTGCGGCGGAAGCAACTCAGGAATCTATCAACCAATCAGATTGGGAAGCCCATGCTGAGTGGGCCACTCAATCTGAGGATCTGATGGGAGATTCGATCTCACCCAATTGTTGCACCCAAGCTCCAGTCAAAACTGACTTGGGACCCATCCCAACTGAAAATTTTTTTTGACCTGCTCAACGTACACCAAACTCATCTGTACCACAAAAATTTGTCCGACATCGGGAAAACAAAAAGTGAAGGCTAAAGCCAATGTGACTCTTTCCATAAAATCAACAAAAACTCTGATAGTGTTGCTGCTAACACATTTGCTGCTGTGAAGGCCCGTGGGGATCTAGAAGAGGCTGGTGGGCCTGGGTGCCCACCCCCTCGCACCTAAGGTGTGATGGGGGAAACCTTCACTTTAGGGACGTTGAATATCGCCAGACTCAAGGCCTCCCTATCCCGGGCTAGGAAACTGAGTTTTTTACAACACAATCTACCCGTGGATATCCTGGCCATCCAGAAGTCCCACTGTCCATGAGGTTCTGAGGAAGCTTGGAAAATAATGCTCCTCCCATCCCTATCCTTTTGGTCGAAGCACTGTGGGGTGCTAATTTGGAAAAATAATTTTTTCAAATTTTTAGCCTCAGAAACATTCCTAAATGGCCAAGTGCTTGTTGTCACTTTCTCGTGGGCTGACGTAGCACACGCAATCATCAACATCTATGCCCCAAACTGTGCACGTGAGCATTGGGAATTTGCTCATTGGTCAAATCCCTCCCACTACCCCCAGACTCTTTCCTAGTTGGCGACATGAATTGTTGGCTAAACACACCAATGGACTGGTGGCCTTCCTCACCCCACACCCCCCAGGGTCACGTAGAGCTATGCATTCTAAAGGCCACCCTTGGGTTAATGGATGCGCTGCCATGACATGCCCCGCTGCTTGAAAACATGATGTGTCCCCACGTCCACAATGGCCAATTAAGGTCCATGACCCGCATCAACCTTATTCTAACACCGGCGAAATTCCAACCCCACATCTCCCACTTCAAAACAACAAAATTGGAATTCTCTGACCATCAGCTGGTCTCGCTAACCTACCACCTACCTGTCACAGCTGCTAAGGCCCCACATTGGTGCAAAATCCGCCCCCCTGAGCTTGCATCGCCAGGATTTTCCATGTGGGTGGAAGAGGCAACTTTGGCAAAAAAGTTTGTTGCACCATTTTGCATGGACCCCATTTCCACATGGGCAACTTTCAAAGATGACACCATCCGCCACTATCGCCATCTCTCCTCCAGATGCTCATGAGCCACATCAGCGGTTATCTCGCACACTCTGGCAGAGTTGGCACACTCGGAGTCCAACATACCAGTTACAGGATACAGCTCTGCATGGGGCTGGAAGTGGGCAGAGGCAGCCGCCCACTTCAACGCACTCAAAAGACAACACAAACATTGGGTTTGTGTTCAGTACAGGGCCACACGCATCACAAAAGGTGACAAGTGCACTGCACATTTCTTTAAAAAAATTGTCGCACCACGCCAGAGCATGGCCTGGATACAGGTGCAAAGATCAGATAATTCCATTGCGGATACACCGGCCAAAGTGGCAATCAAAACGCAAAAGTATTACTCCGAGCTGTACCAATCCAATCCAATTCAGCCAGCCGAAGTGGTGGAATTTCCTGACTGAGCCCACATCTGCACCATTTTCTGATACCCGGAAATAATGAATTTGATTACTCTGAACGAATTATGGACAGCCATTCGTGGTGCGCCAAACCAAAAATGCCCAGGCCCAGATGGCATTCCATATGAGTTCTACAAAAAATATTTCAAATATATATCCCCATTGCTGCTCGCCTCACTTAACCAAAGCCTTTTGGAAATGCGCCTCCTACCAGGAGGACATGAGGCCTTTACTGTCACACTCTTCAAGAAAGGGGATAAACTTGACTTAGCCAACTGGCGCCCCATTTCTCTAACAAACACAGACACTAAAATTTTAATAAAATTATGGCTAACCGGTTCAGGACTGTAGCATCTGCCACCATCTCCCCAGAATAATTTGGTTTCATCCCTAGAAGGTCAATTTGGGATAACGTGAACTCTGTGGCTAATGTATGTCAGTCCACAGCCTCTGGGGCACTTGTATTCTTGGACCAACAAAAGGCCTATGATAGAGTAAACTGGGAATACCTCAGGGCCTGCCTCCATCAATTCTGCCTACCCCCTCACCTCATCAACTGGGTAATGCTGCTCATGGAATCTGCAACAATGGCAGTGCGCGGCCCAGGTTTCCTAACGGAAGTAGTCCGCCCTCAAAGGGGCCTGCGACAAGGGGACCCCCTCAGCCCACTCTTATACAACTTCAGCCTTGATCCACTACTGCAAAATGTGAATGCCCAACTCACTGGGGTCCATGTGCCAGGCCAAGCCCCAGTCAAGATAATGGCATTTGTAGATGATTGTGTGGTTGAGGTATCTAATAATCAAGATGCACGCGCGCTTGAAGCTCTCACCCAGGAGTATTCCTGGGTAAGCAATGTGGCACTGAACGCTTCCAAAACCAAAATCATCCTCCTTGGTCAGTTTCAGAATTGCTGGGCCCCAGCAATTAGTTCCCAACCCGGCCCATCTGCTTGTCCACATCCTCACCCTACTAACTCAACACACACCGCTCCACTGGTGCTCCCCTTTGTGCCACGTCCTACCATAGGACCAGTACGCCATCTGGGCGTGTGGATGGAAGCAGGCGGATATGCGTCAGCAGTAATGGAGTGCCGTATTCTGGACAACGTGATGAAGAGAATCGCCTCTCTCAGAGCCCACCCTACTTCCCTTACTGGCAGGGTTGTTTTAGCCAACTCTATGCTCCTCTCCAAAGTCTGGTTCGGAGCCCACACCATCCTCTTCTCCCCAAGCTTCTTCAAATCCTTGTATGCCTTGCTGCAAGGATGGCTTTGGTCAGGCTGCCCTCCACCAGTGCGGCTAGAGGTCATGTTTGGCCCTCATCATCATGGTGGCATGGGCCTGCTTGACTTCAAAGCCCATGCTGCCAAGATCCTGGGCACCTGGATTGCAGCCGTCACCACCCCTACACTCCCCTCCCAACACTGATCCCATGCAGCCTGCTCCAACTTCTCCTGCACTTTGGGCCTCAACAATCCATCAAACCCCCACTCCCTGATGAAATACCTTGCATCACACACATCGGCCACAGGTCCTCACGGGACTAAAACCCACTGCAAAACAAATCCTACTCTACATGCGGAGCACTGAGTGGAGAATTCGTATTAGCGGACATACAACCCAAAAAGGCCGCCCCTCTCCTCAGTTCACACAAGAGGTACAGGGGCTACCCATCCAGGATCGCGTGATCCCCATTCGGCCCCATGTCCTATCCAGGGTGGACTACCTGGACATGATGGACATCCCTTATTCCATTGAGACCCAAAAAACTATCTGGAAATCCGTACACCATCCTCTGTTGCAGCCTCAAGTCTGCTCCCATGTGTGGCGCTGCCTGAGATGGGTGTATCATACAGCTGAGCGCTCTAACGCTTTACACTCATCCTGCGTCATGTGTGGCCAGTATGGAACGCTGTTCCACCGCCTGGAAAAGTGCCCTACCTCTAAAGTGATATGGTGCGAAGTTCAACGTCTTCTGGGCCAGGATCAAACGCATCCCTTCAGTCTGTCAAAAGATATGTTTGCTCTATCAGTGGCCTCCTCCCTTCCACCCTCCCTCCATGCTTTGGTGGTTGCATTTGCCATGTGGACCATCCACACAATTGTCTTAGATGCCATTGCAGGCTCCACCTTAACCCTCCCAGAAGCTTTCCACAGATTCCGGTCTCATTTGGTGGACCACTTTCAAGCGTGGATGTTTGGATACCTCCCACCGCATCACCAACAGATGGTCTCCTCCTGGTTCCCAGTCTGGTTCATCAAATCAGACCCCTTCCTCCACACGTGTTCAATTGTGGCTATGACCCCTTCACACGTTTCCTCCCCCTCCCCATAAGTGGCGTTCCCGCTGGCAACAAGAGATACCATCGCTTCTCTGGGGTGCCTCCCCTGGTACTAATAATTGTCTCTTCTGAGTCATATTCGGAAGTGTCTGTCCCATGGTCAGCTTTCCCCACAATAAATTTAATCCATCAAACAGTTATCTGCTTGCTTGACAGGTTTCTTTTAGGATTTTCCAGCTGATCACTTAAGTAATCTAACTATGCTAGTCATCTTTATATTAAAAGTTAAATACCAATTTTTTGGGAAAAAGAAAATCCTTCAAAAAAGGCACTAAAAGTATGGAATAAGCAAGAAATTATAAATAGTCAATAAAACCCTTTTTGAAGTCAGCGCCATATTTTAAACTGATTTATATTAGCCATTTATAATATATATACTCAGCACTGTATATACTAAGTTGCTTATATTTTACGCCTGGATATAATCCAATATAAGCTATAAGTTATATTTTTGAGCAAAATTCTATATTTCAGGTTAGAATATGGTGCTGACTTCAAAATAGGGTTTTATTAAGTATTCATGTTTTTAAAATATTTCATACTTTTTAGTGCCTTTTTAAAAGAGGTTTTCCCCAATTATTTTAAATGCAGTTCTTTTTTCCCCAAGTTTTTTTAAGACTGTTCTTTTTCCCCAATTTTTTTTTAAAACTGTTCTATTTTCTCCCAAAAAATATTGTACATTTTTATAGATGTTTCTTTTTCCAATTTTATACTAAAAAATCACCATCACAATATAATTTTTGAACCCTCACTATATATATAAATTATTATATATATAATATCTCATAAACAAGTATATTAATAATTCATTTTATTAGATTAAGTTGCTTTTATTGATCACTCTATGCTAAATTTATAATTGCCATGTATAATAATTCATCTTTTCAAATTTAGTTGCTTTTATTGGTCAGATTATGCAAAAAATATAGACATCTATAATGATTTAAGCTCATTATGCTATTATTAGGAAGATAGCAAGTTAATTTTAGACAAACCTTCCAATTGAAGTTCCAAAGCACCCAAATGACAAGCCCCAAATGCCAGTGGCACTGCTACTTGAATGACTGTTATGAAACCAGAAAGGAATTTCATCACTGAGCGCCCATAAGCCATAGTTGTGTATAGGAACCTAGCAAAGAACCAGGTGAACACAGCCATGGGCCTTGTGGGTTGTTGACATATAGGCAGGAAGGTGGTTTAGATTTAAACATAAAAAAACTGGTATTGGGTAGAGCGTTTTTTTTGAAAGCTAAATAAACAAAATTGACTAAAAATTCTCTCAGTGCAATGCAACTGATTAAATAGTGTTCAATTTGGTAGCTTGTCAAAGCAGGGATTGGGGCCCTCAAGTTTTGACCTAACCCAGAAAATTTTTGAGGTAGGGGAATTATTCTAATCTGAACAACATCAAAGGAATTGGTGGCAGGCCAAGTTGCTATTGTTTTGTCTGCAAACGCCTGACCTGAGGCTTTACTGCATTTATGTCAGTTAGCACAATGGCATCTGGCTCAATGGGCAATGGGAATCCCCAGGGCCACCCCACACAGTGGAGGTCCCAACAAATCAGAAACGGGTTCAATATGGCCAACTTTCATATGCCCAGTTGCTGGAGCGTTTGTTCAGCCAAATGGGTACCATAATTTGCCAATCCCAATTTTTGTATTGTGGGTTTTGAATTATTGACAACAGTCTCTGATGTTGATAAATACCCATTGGGGACAAAGCACAATGATTTTGAGAGGATTTTAGAGTCAGCAACCATACTGCTTGATGACTCAATACCATTGGTGATTTTGACTGAAAATTCATTACTTATCCCCTTCTGTCTATGAATTGTGCATCCATCAGGCTTTATTTCCATAGATTTTGGACATTACAACTTTTGTTTCAAAACTTTGACATAATCAGCTTTATAAAGTCCATCCCAATAATGGGGATGATGGATTCTGATAATTTTTGCACAGATTCCTCTATTCAGCAGACTAACTCAGTGGTGACAAGCATGGGAACTGGGGGAGGAATCTTCAGAGGGAGAACTGTTACCCAGCACTCATCTACCACATGGGCGAGGTCGCCCTGTGTGACGAGGGGTACAGATTACCTCTTTGGACCCTTATTTATTGGAAAATGGGAAAATTGCCCAATACACTCAGAGGGGACATTCCCTTGGACTTACATTACCATTTCTTTTTGCCAGAGGAGGGGAACCACCACTGGGAAACTGCGTGAGAACTGCATATTTTGTGAGCCTTGGGCATCTTGATCACCATTAAAGCTGCAACCTTTGCGGGGGTATGTGGAGCATCAGGATGGGATTCATGAAAAGCCGTGACTAGTTCCATGCAGTTCATGCAATCATGGGCTTTTACCTAGCTGTTTTCATAGGTTGGATAACCCTTCCATGCATAGAGATACTGAACTGACCTCTAAGATCTGCGGGATGCTAAAATGCTCTCCACTTCAGCCTCCTCCACATCCTCAATCACTATCAGATCAGGATCTGAGGTGGTAGTCCCCTTGAACGGGGATAGCTAAGATACATGAAAAACTGGATGTTGTTTCCAGTGTGATAGCAACTAAAATCAGAAAGCACCATTACCTAAATCTTCCTCCACCAAGTGGGGACCCAAATGATTGCTTGCAAACTTCCAGGAGGGTACCTTCAACCTCAAATGCATGTATTGAGCATAAAATATGAAGCCAGCACAATGTCATAGGCAGGAAGCCGCTTCCAATCTGCAAAATGCTTGTAGTCACCAATAACCTTAGTGAGATGCTCCTGTACCAAGGACTGGGTAGACTTAATGTTCTCTGCATGATTCACGGCAGCTGGGACCTCTGGCCATAGATAAGGACTGACCAAAAACGAGGGGTTATACCCCAAAGTCGCTTTATATGGGAAAACCCCATAGAGGCATTTGTTTAATCATTATAAGTAATTGTGCGAGAGGAAGGTCGTTGGCCCAGATATCCTACATGGCTAAAGAATAGTAGCGCAAGTACTGTTCAAAGATCTTATTAACCCTCTCAGTTTGTCCATCTGACTGGGGGTGATATGCTGTGGATCAACATGGTGTATTTTTTAAAATTGACAAAAGCTCATTTCAAAACCGCGCTGTAAACTGGGGTGTCCACACTCACTGATAATCTCTTGCAGGAGGCCAAACATAGAAAACACATGGCGCACAAAGATATGGGAAGTTTTTTCTGAAGAAATGGTGGAAGAGAATGTGATAAATAGGGAAAGTTTTGTAAACCAATCTACCACTACTATCACCGCAGTAAACCCATTAGAACAAGGAATTTTGACAATAAAATCCATGGGCACCAATGTCCATGTACCCTCAGCCTGTTGTAACGGGTGATGGAGACCATTAATTCCTGATCGATCTGACTTGGCCCATGCAGAGGTAACACAATTGGCGATCCAGGCTAGTACATCTTTTGACAAGCCTGCCCAATTATAGGTATGCTTAATCAAGTCAATACATTTCTAATTACCTGGATGGCAACTGTGGGGGGTTGTAATGAGCTGAAACATTTCTGCTCTAAAAAGAGGAGGAGCCCACACCAGTGACTGAAACTGAATAAAACCCTCTGTCAAGGAATATAGGGAACGCTTAAGAGCTGGGAGGGACATTCATCCAAAAGCTCCATTCCTTCGGGGCAGGTCATCTGGGCTGCTAAAACCCATGAAACAAGAGGCGCATCAGGAGCTAAGTCCAATGATGTGACCACAGGAGGGATGATGAAAAAGATTTGGGTGGGAGGGATAATGGTAAACAGATCCACCTTATCTGGATCTACAGGACAATGTGTGGGGTTATGACTTAAGAAGTTGGGAATATCATTCAAAGCTGCTTTTATAAATTCATATTTGAAGTTAAAGCTACACAAATCCAGGTAGGTTTGAGCTTTCCTGTGGCCAACTTCTGTGGTTTGCAGAAGTACAGAAGGGCTTGATGATCCGTTTGCACTGTTAGCTCATATTGAGTACCCTTAAAAGATACTACCAGTGGGTCAGGGTCCATGCCACAGCTGCCAGCTCCTTATCATAGATGGCCCAAGACTGCTCTGTAAGAGAGAACTTGCAGGAAAAGTAGGAGACGGGGTGCTCTAACCCCTCACACTCCTGAAGCAATACAGTCCCCACCGCAATAGATGATGCATTGCAGGTTACGACATAGGGCTTGAAGGGGTCCACATTTTTCAGTATAGGGGGAGACAAAAACACCTCTTTAATTAACTTGAATGCCTGCTGGCACTCAGGCGTCCAACAAAATGAAACACTATTACCTATAAGTGGATGAAGTGGGGCAGCTAACTAGGATAAGGCAGGGGAGAATTTTTTTAGGAAAATTATAGTGCCCAAGAAGCTTCTTAATTGCTTTTAAGTCATTGGAGTGAGCCACTCGTGAATGGCGTCCAACTTGTTAGGAGGAATGACGGACCCATCCTTTAAGATGAGATTTCCTAAAAATGCAACTTTCTCCCAATAAAACTCGCATTTTGAATGCTTAACAAATAGGCCAGCCTTATGTAAGGCCGCCACAACTGCTTCCAAATCTTTTGCATGTTGTTCAAGAGTCGGGGATTGTACCAGGAAATCGTCAATTAAGCTACCATGCAGGTGAACAGGAGATCACCAAACACACTATCAATTATTCTTTGAAATGTGGCTGGTGCATTATTTAACCCAAAAGACATTACCTGAAATTGGAAAATACCCCTCTTTGTTTGGATAGCGTTAAGCTATTCCTGACCATTTATCACCCAAATTTGGTTAATGGCATAAACAAGGGCAAGTTTGATAACACATGCGACTTACCAATTGATTGACTAATAGTTTGCTCCAGTGGTAAAGGGTAGGGATTATGAACTTTGTTTTTATTTAGGTGACCATAATCCACGCAGTGATGAAGGGAACCATCAGCCTTCTTGGCAAAAATGCTGGGAAAACAACTGGTGATGTCTCTTTGGACAATCAACATTTCTTAAGCATTTCATCCAACTATACATTAAGTGCAGCCACCTCCTCTTCTGTGTGTGGGTACAAAGGACAGTTAATAATTACAACCTGCACTGTTGTTCTGAACCCTAGATCGAATTTAGTATGGGAGGAAGACGGTCCTCCTTCTCATAATCAAAGGTACTTTATTATACACTAATGCCTCAGGCTAATATGATGGAAGGCCCTCAGGGGAAACAAGGGAAGTGATGGAACTGTGGCCTTGAGTTTTTGTAAGAGTATTTACTATGGGAAACTCGCCTTCTGTTTGGTCATTAGTAAATGACAACATATTGGACTCCAAGTGAATTCTAACATGCTGATGATGCTACCAACCCACCCCTAGGATAACTGGAAACACCAAGTTCAGCATTGCGGAGAACCGATCACAAAAGCTAAACTGGTGAACAGAGAAAGGTACTGGGCGTTGAACTAGGTATGAGGGCTGGGAGGCCAATGAAGTGACCATCACCGTAGGACCCAAGTCCAAGTCAAATTTTAACTGATGGGCTATCTCTACACTCACAAAATTACCCACTGCTCCATTATCCACCAAGGTCTCAAAGGACGTGTGGTGAACTCTGATACTAATTTACATGGGCAATAAAAAGTAGGTGAAATTCTCTTTATTGGCAGCTATAATTGAGTCTGTAGATAAGGAAGAGATTGTACTAGTATTGGGGAAACCACAAGGCTTGCAACAGGATTAGACACTTCATAAGTTGGAATTACAGAATATACTGACATAGGCATGAAGGCCGCAGCAACTATTGAAATTGATTCAGACAATGATTTGGAGCTAGGATTTGAAAACAAGGCCACCTCAGAAGCTCCTAGCATGAAGATCACATTTTGGAGAGTGAGCTTAGACAATTTGAGAGGTACTAGGCTACTGTGGCCATAGTAGAACTTCTTCACAACCTTATTCAGCTGATAGAAAAGGACCACTGCTACGCCCATCTCAATGAGAAGGGCGGAAATGGTTAAGAATAATGGTTGGTTGATTTTGTCAGGAAGATAGAAAGTTAATCTTAAACTGCCCTATCAATTGAAGTGCCAAAGTACCCAAATAAAAAACTAAAAATGCCAGTAAAACTGCTACTTGTGCAACTGTTTTGAAACTGGGAAGAATTTCGTCACTGAGCGCCCATGAGCCATAGTTGTGTATAGGAACCTAGCGAAGAACCAGGTGAACACAGCCATGGGCCCCATGAGTTGTTGACATATATGCGTGAAGGGTGGTTTAGTTTTGAAATAATAATAAAAACTGGAATTGGGTAGAAGGATTTTATCTAGAAGTTAAATAAAGAAAATAAACAATAAATTCCTCAGTATGATGCAACTGATTAAATAGTGTTCAATTTGGTAGCTTGTCAAAGCAGGGATTGGGGCCCTCAAGTTTTGACCTAACCCAGAAAATTTTTGAGGTAGGGGAATTATTCTAATCTGAACAACATCAAAGGAATTGGTGGCAGGCCAAGTTGCTATTGTTTTGTCTGCAAACGCCTGACCTGAGGCTTTACTGCATTTATGTCAGTTAGCACAATGGCATCTGGCCCAATGGGCAATGGGAATCCCCAGGGCCACCCCACACAGGGGAGGTCCCAACAAATCAGAAACGGGTTCAATATGGCCAACTTTCATATGCCTGGTCACTGGAGCATTTGTTCAGCTAAATGGGTACCATCAATCACCAAACCCAATTTTTATATTGAGGGTTTCAAATTATTGGCAACAGTCCCTGATGGTGATAAATGCCCATTGAAGACAAATCCTGAAGATTTTGAAAGGAGTTTAGAGTCAGCAACCATACTTCTTGATGGTTTGATGCCATTGGTAATTTCGACTTAAAATTCATTATTTATACCCTTCTGGTTTTGAGTTGTGCATCCGTCAGGCTTTAATCCCATAGATTTCAGATATTACAGCTTTGATTTTGAGGATTCGGCATCATTGGCTTTAAAAAGTCCATACCACTCATGAGGATGATGATTTCCGATGATTTCTACACAGATTTCCTCTATTCAGCAGACTAATTCGGTGGGGACAAGCATGGGAAATGGGGGAGGAATCTTCAGAGAGATAGCTGTTACCCAGCACTCATCTACCACATGGGTGAGGTCGCCCTGTGTGATGAGGGGTACAGCTACCCTCTTTGGACCCTTTTTATTGGGAAATGATAAAATCGCCTGATCCATGCAGAGGGGATGTTCCCCTTGGCTTACAGCTATGATCTCATACTTTCCTGTACTTTGAACATAACCCTCAGCCATAGAACATATATTAAATCAAAAGTTGATATGAATTCATTTTATTACCAATGACATAAGTAGGTATATCAAGAATGTATTGGAAGTGAGATAGTTAGGGTAATCTGGGGCCTTCGCATGGTGCAATCATGGAAAGCCTATGGAAACATGGGTGAGTAGCTAACACCAAAACCCAAAAATGCATGTTGGTCCAGTCCTAAAGTGGCTTGAAAGAATTTCAGGATGGTAGTTATGAATGTGCCAACCTGTTCTTGCAGGTGTCTACCACTCCCTGAGGGGAGAATATGGGCAGGAAGGGGGTATGAGTCAGGCAAGGTGCCTGTCAAACAGCCTCCCCATGATCTGAGGTTGCACAGGTGCGGACTCCAGGACAAGGGAGGGGCAATCCTGGTTGTCTGTGCTTCGGTGCACCTGCCTAAAATAAATTCTGAGGTTTGCCAATTTGGCCTAGAGCTCAGCTAGCTGCCAGTTTGGTCAGCATGAGCTGGCTGGTGGCGATACAGATCATTCAAGAAAAAGATAGCATATCTGAAAGGACTCCAAGGCTTTCTGGACAAAAAAGGGGCGGTAGAGCATAGCTCCGCTATAAAAGCAAGTGACAAAGTGGGCTTCCGCTTCTACCACCTCAGGGGCTTAAACCTGGGGGTCATTGGGTCTTGTCCCCCAAGGGGGATGAGAGGCATATCACCTGTCCTGCAGGTGCAGATGAGCTTCTTAGTACTTAAACAGGGCGGGCATGTCATTTTAAAGGTAGTATGAGTTATCCCCATCGTGGTTGGACCCACATTTTAAGTGGTGCTTAGATTTGCGCAGCCCTAGTGTGGTGGGAGGAAGCACTCCGGCCTTTATCCTGCAATAGTTGCCTACACTAGGAGCCCCTTCACAGCTCTTGAAACTCAAAGGTATGTATTGATCCCACAGTTGAAATCCATCACTTCCAATCCATTTCAATATATATACTAAACAATTGGTCAGATACTGGACGAATCCTTACAAAAGTAAAGCCCATTTTTCGAATGCAAAAGTGACCAGATCAAGACCAAAGAGAATAACCATCTGCTAGTGTGTTACAGTGCCTATAAAGCAGTACTTCACAGCCATCAGCACCTATTAAAAGTAGGACTCTCCACCCATTAATGCTAAGCACATAGAATTGGATAACCTGCTTATGCTTCACCAGTTATATATACACATATATATAACTAAAAACTATGCACAATGGAGAATAAATTCTCTGGACAACTTTATGCTGACTCCACCCACAGGATATTGGCAACAGTGCCTCTCACCTTAAAATGGTTGGCACCTACTCCTGCACCTAAGCAGCGCACAACTTTAGTAAATAAAACCTTTTTGAAGCATGTTATCATGAAAAGTGATTCCGCTGGATCACTTCCCACTGCTGATGACCACAGTGCTGTTGGTGATGGTGCCAAATTGCATCAAGGTGAATCAGCAACTTCCTCAATGAATTTGCTCATAATATTTCTAAAGTGACTTAACAAAGGTACAAACCCCAGTGACAAAAACCACATACCATCCAGTATGAAAGATCTCCCCAGCGGTGGAGTCAACGTCTGTTGCCCCTAGTAAGCCCACGGACTTACAAAAGAAAGTTCTGAGGGGGGGCGCAGCAAAAAAGTCTATCATTCTTGGGAATATTCCCTGGCGGAAATCAACCTGGTTACATGAACAATCACACTCCAAAGTGTTGACTAAAAATCCTGACAAAGTTACAGTTGCATCAGGATCAAAATCTGAGGTACTCCACATGGAGCTCTCGTCAAATTCCTAGGGTTGAATCCCCAACAGGTTTTGATCGTACACGAAAGATTCCTGTCAAAAACCAACCCACTTACCCACCAAAATCGTCAGGCCGCATCCCCAACAAATTTAAGTCAGTAGAGGGGCTTTCCCTGACCATACTTGGAAATTCTTGCTCACCTGGTCCATCAGGCTGTGACACCAATGGTATAGCTGTAGCATTGAGAACTGAATATGATAGATCAGACAACCAGACATGTTTGGTGAAAAAATCTAAAAATCTTTCCAGAGGGATCTGCCACTGCCACCACAGTTAAAGCATCTTCTAGAGTGCCCATAAAGTATACACACGTGCAAAAAGATATGCTCACACATTGCGATTTGTCCTCCTGTGATATTAAGCAGTGGGAGGCACTTCAGTTCCCATACTCCAGGGAGATTCAGTCAATTACAATAAACTTTATGCCCCCCATTGCTGCCATTTGGTTAGACCATAAGCTCTCCGCCAAGGCTGCCAAACGCTGGCTAGGTACCCAAATCTCGATGGACATGGCAATGTTTTTAAATTATCATGGGTTCATAATAAAGATGCGCTCAAGTGGATAGTACTTCCGCTCAACTACTAAATCATAGAGGCTGCCATTAAAGAGGATATGAAGCCCATGAATGCAAAGGCCTGGATAGAAACTGGCATTGACCTCCACAATGCGATGGAGTACACCAAAGCTGGAGTACCAGCAAAGTTCTCCAAGATGTCAGAAATTTGGGCCTTCTTCGAATAGAACTTACCACTTATGTGAAAGCCTTATAAAACATTTCAACTACCCTCAAATGGGCTTGCCACACCCTTCCATTTGGTATAGCACTGGAATGGTAGAACACCATGTTCTCCCAAGTTGGCGCTACCATAGATTGCGGCTAGGTTTGAGGCTACCAAAGCTTTACACTGGCCATATACCCACATTCTGCCAGCAACTGCATATGACCTGTTAAAGGCAGGTTGGACAATGGAGAAGGCAATAGAGTGGGGGCCCTTCCAGAATTAGTCGCTGGAAGAAGCCATCAATGGTGCACCAATGTGTTTACCCCATTGGAAATGAAATAATGGTTCCAATACGGTGCTAATATCAAGCTGGTCTGAGAGTAATCAGACTTAGGGGTGTTTAAGACAATCCATGAAATTCTCCATGGATGCACTTTCTCCATTGTGAAATATATAATCTGGTGGGATTTTGCCACTCTTGCTGAGGCAGCCAATTGAGATTCAACAGGGTTCATACCTGAAACTTCCCCATAGTTGATGAAACATGAAATTTATATACAAGCAGCAGTGGTAATGAGGGGGTCATGACACCAAACCTTGGGCAAGAGTGGCTCCAGACGGGCATTAGGATTGAGACCATCCACGACTGGAAACAGTAATTCCCAGAACCATCTGTTGCCACCCCTATGCCACCAAAGGGTTTTCTCCCATGGAAGCATTACAGTGGAGTGAAGCGGACGTTTTGGTGGTAATGGCAAGAGTACTAACCAATGGGCACTGGAAAAGCATCATCATGAAGGACTGGTACCAGCAAAATTAAATCACACGTAAGTTATTTACCAATAACTCCATCTGACATGCAGTCCCAAAGCCGCCCTCTACTGGTATCATCTGGGGCTCTTGCTGACCGAAATCCTTGGATGGCAAAATTTGGAGATTAACGTAGTGATGACCAATAATATTAACTGCTTTGGTATTAACATATGCCAGGTTAAAGTACTATTGAGCCAGGGGTTCAGACTTAATGTTTAACTTAGCTGGATAACGAAGAGCAAAACCCCATCTGACGCCCCAAAGCCCACACCAAAAAATTAAGTTGTACAGTACCGTAGCAGCCTAGTCTGATGAATATTATGGAATGGTGCCAGGATCAACATTGACTACATTTACCAGCTTATCAGCGGGGGATTTATGGATTGACAATAACTTAAGTCATACCACAAATATACTATTTTTATCCACCTGAAGATGGTGGAGGAGAAGTGTCTGACTTGATAATGTTAATTTACCAAGAACTTTACAAGGGCTTGATGGGTGGCGACTTAAAACATTATTAGGTGCCTGAATGTGGGTACATAGCCATCATAATTCCAGGCAAGTTTGACAAAAAACTCCTAGAAGTCAAAATCCAATATAAGAATGTATACATGCAACTAGAACTGACCCGTTATGAAAACAAAACTGCTGAGTGGGTCACATTTCAAAGCCTGCCAATGGATCAGAAAAAGGAATAGCTCCATGAGGCAATCTGCACTGGCCTCTCATATTATGGGGAGGTTTTTTTAGTACTAGATGGTTATGGGGAGGTTTGGAGTTCAGACAGGCCAGCAGCAAATATATCGCTAAGTGATTTTGCCCTCACACTGTGGTGGCACTCTATGAACTGTCCCCTTAGATGAGATCTAATAAAATTGACTTACCTCAATTTTATCCTCTTGGATGGTCTCAGCCATGTCATATATGTAGAACAGAAAGGTGCCAAACCGGTATGCCAGTTCTGCTATCAGACAGGCCACACAATGTCTCAGTGCCATCACAATAAAGGAAAACGCCCTTCAAAAGTGACTATGATCCTGTCAGTGGAGTCACCAAGGTTGGGACAAAAACCTTCCTGCATCCCAAAGCCAAGAAATGGATTCAGTGGAACCTTAAGGAGGTTGCAGACTTAAAGCATCAGCAATAGGAGCTGGATCTTTCCCATAAGGAAGAGTGGGAGTAGGAAGTGGTCAAGCAACCTGAAGCAGATGACAAACCCTTCATGAACCCCAACCTCAAGGCGTACAATATGGACGAGGGGATGTGCCATGACCCAGTTACACCCCACCCATCACAAGAGTAGTGTACAATTAAGGAAGAGGAGCGCTGGCAAAAATCTGGCCCCACAAAGTCATACAAGAAGGGCCCACCACCACTGGAAGCTAAAAGTTTGGAAAATAAACCTGACAAGTAAAAATCAGGTAATAAGTCAGCAAGCAAAACATCAGCAAACAAGACTAGTGCCAACAACCAACTACCTTCTTGAGATGAAAAACAACCAGAGTTGGCTGGGCACACCCCAGCAACAAATACTCGTTATGTTGAGAAAACCAATAACGGGTCAGTTAATTTTTTGGCGAGCTTTGCCACTACCTACATTCAATCTGGAGTGTCAAAAGCGCTTCCTAAGTTGGTGCTAAAACTGTCACCATTATCAATTGACAAGGAGATGGGGATGGAAATGGAGTTTTCATTGCACAATATGCCAAGCATTAAAATACCCACGCCACCAACTGACCTTGAAAAGCGCCAACTACCCCGCATACATCTTTGGTGACATCAGCCGCCAAAGAACTAACCTCCATTTATGACTCAATCCATACCCTGGACAACCCCAATTAACATCATATCCATGGGTTATGTAACTGAAAATGATTATAGTGACCACAAATTCTAGGGGTTGCGAGCACCCAGATGAGGAGGATAAAATACATCATTTAAAACCAATGATATAATAGATATAATTTTAATTTTGAAATGCAAGCAGGCAGACGAAAAGAAATGGTGCCAAGTTCAAACTGAGATGCAATGAGCCAACCATGGTCCCTTCAGAATTAGATGTCAATCTCTTTGGACGTATCATGTGGCCATCGCTGTGCTGAACAAGATTATCAACCTGGTATCTATGGAGGAAACTCATGCTGGATGGCTCTTAGTGGCCATCACCACAATTAGTAAAAAATGAAAGAGCCTCCAAGTGGTTGTGGTGTACACCTCACTGAAAGCCCGGCAAGATGTGAACTTTTTGGAAACTCATATTGGAGGTGCCAACTGATGATGCTATGGTCATAGCTAGAGACCTGAACTGTCAAACAAATGTGAGTCAGGATACGTTCCTGATGAGCGAGCGCCCCAATTGTAAGACCAAGGGTATGCTAGAGTACCTGGTCAAGTTAGAAATGTTCCTTACAATTGAAAAAGAGGATTATGACCATGCTAACCTCACAAGATGGTCATATGATTCTAGTGGAGCACCGCAGACAGGTTCTCACTTGGACTAAATGCTCATGTCATCTGACCTCAAGCTGCAGAAATAAATAGTAAAGTCACCATTGTTAAGAAGTTGATATGAATGGAAGATATGCTATACATACTAGCGGATTGGAGTGGATATTGAGATGAATTTTGAGATTGATGGAAAAGGTATATTAAATGTAAATTTTTAAAGTGTCGACCATTCAGAGAATCAAGGGAAATTATGCCAAGATTTTGAGATAAATGAGAACTCCTAGCAAAGGGAAAACGAATAGAGGACTACCAAGCTGAGGATGCATCCAGCTCGGGGACCGAGATATAAAGAGTTAAATGGAGGATTGAGGAGGAAGTCTTTTTCTTTTAGTAGGTTGTTGCAGATAAGTCTTTGATTATATTAGAAAAAGGTCAATAGGGGCGATTGCTCCATATATCATTTACTGGGTTTTATTAGAGTTGATGATCTTCATATCATCTGATTTGGTTACTCAGTGGCTAATACCCGGTGTAAACCAACTTGGCGTAGTCAAGCCTTTACGCCGAGAATTAACAGTGGTTCTCACTACAGGGGGCCACTGGTCAACTTTAGTTTATTGGCGCTAGGGTAAATTGACGAGCCATCAATTGTTTTGACGAAACTTGATCGGATTACATGAGCAATACACTGAGGAAGCATGGGAAAGCATTTAATGACAAACCAGTACTATTTAGAATAACTGTGCTGAGTGATGAAGATGTTATGGTCAATTTGCAATTAGAGATATGTCCTAAGTATATGGCTGACTAACAAGATCGTTCTACTTATGTGACCCCTCAGCAGCTGCATGACATTATGGAATGGCTTTTGCAGGGCTATCAACTCTATGAAGATGAGGTGGGAGAGCATGTTTTGAGCTTGTTTTACAATCATTGGGACTAAGAAAACCGCTACGCCTTGTATATATCAATCTGAATGCAACTAAAACAGGGTTGTCTCGTCGACTTAGTACCCATGGAACTGAGGAAGTTTAGTCACTTAAGTGCAACCGTCTATCCACCAGATACTGCGTGTGCTGGCTCATCATAATATTCAGATTGGGGATGTAATGCAGTTCATTCAAGCCCTGCAGAATGATACTCGCCTCCTGCTTGACTGCCTTGATTGCTATTTTTTGGAGGTGCAGGGGGTGCTGGTACAGGTGGACCACCACGTTAGGGGTGTCCACCGTCAGTTGGACATTTTGGTGCCACAGTTGGATCTAGAGTTACCCTGGGTAATAGGAGAACTGCTGGATTGGCATGGCCTATTGGAGAAATGGATTCAGGATGTAACAATGTTGGGAAGCTATATTAGACACTTTATGACAAAACTAGCAGAATGGGCGGACGCGCTTGAAGCTTCAATAGATCAGATTAGGGAAAGAATAACACTGATGAAACAGCGAGTAAAGGATCATGTTGGTTACAAGCAGCTTAAACTGGACAACTTTGCACTGAGTGGAATAATCAGCGGACAATGGATAATGCACTCATCCTTTTTTCAACATCCCCCAAGTATCCAGCTAATACGTCAGGTTACACAATTGGAAGTCATTAGCCAGGCTGAGTGCAGTCAAGCCATTCACATTCTGATCAGTGAGACGAGAGAGTATGCAAACATGCAGGTACAACTTGATAACCTTCAATGGTCCAATGAGGAATTAGTGAGAGAACAAGATGCCCTCATTAAATAGATAAATGATGCTAATCAACAAGCGGGTAACGCTAGCAGGCAGCATGAAAGAATGCAGAACATGTTGGAGGATGTCCTCTCATGACTACAGACTGTAGAGTGGAAACTGGCCTTGAGTGGGTCTTCCTTCAGGAGTTGTAACATCAATATGAGATGCTGTAACAGGAATTTCAGGATGGACGGTGTAGATGCTATTTTGTTAAAACGGAACGGCTAATAAACGAACATTTTGCTGAGCATGCTGGAGCTGGGGGAAGTGGTGCAGTTAGTGGTGATTCGGAAGAAGAATGCTATGGATCAGCTAATCAGTATCCCTCAGGAGTTGTTGTGCACCCTCCGCACAACACTACTTCTTCTTAGTCCATTTTGGAAGATCCAATTCCATCCGCCCATCTGTATGATAGTTCACAAAGGAGTGGTTCCACTAGTCACTCAGGACCCAATTTGACTGCTCCTCGCAGCTGGAGTCCAGAGCAAGGCGAAGCTGTTCAAAACAAGAAATTACCTCCCTTCAGTTGTGACGAGAATCTGCATGGCTACTTTAAGTGATTTGAACTTGTCGTGGAAGGGGCTTCTTATCAGCGGAAAGTGAAACTGTTGATGTCCGCTTTGGATGCGGAAAGCTTTGATCAAGTTACCTGATACCTTCCAAATATCTTGGTATCTTACAAAGAAGTGAAAGTGACTGTTCTCCAGCTGTTTGGGGACGTGCCAAAATGGCCCAACGAAAGGCCAACTTCCTGACTATACAGTTCTACCAAAATGAGTCCCTGCTAGAATTCGCTGAATGGTTCTCTTTAGAAGCACATGTGTTACTTGGAGCTAACATTTTATCCACCGAGGATGTCAGTATAGTGATGACAGTGGCCGTCAAACAATATCAGGAATTACATAATGGTATGTCTCACATTTTGAACAAAGATGCAGGACTTATTCAAATTGTGAACACTTACAAAGTCTCTCCGCCATGATCAGCAGCTCCTAATGTAGCCCAAAAGACCCCTGCTGTCGCCGCACCATACCCTTTGGGATATGGGCTGCAGTGACTGAGCTATCAACCATGGGAACATATTCGTCCATCATATAAATCAGCGGATCCTTTTCAGCCTACATATGCTTTTCCAGTTCATCCACAACCTTGAAATAATACCGTTAATCTTTAAACTGGTCCTCCTACTGAAAGTTATATACATGAACCCTTTATAATTATTTGCTTCCAGTGTGGACAAAGAGGGCATTATGTGGGCAATTGTCCTAGAAAACTGCAGGTGTATGCAATGCCAATTGAGAAGATCGAGCAGGGAAAAGCTCAAGCGGAGTGAGATGGGATGCTCTACATCTGCTAAGTCCAATTCAATTGTCCCTAAAGATTCCCAAGCATCTCTTCAGGTAGGATTTGGAACTCAGCAGGACAATTTTCTATACTAACAGCTTCTATCGGATATCCCTGAACATTCCAGAGAGTGATTATTCACCCCCAAGCTCTGAATTCCACCAGGATGTGCAGAAGCCATACGCAAGGCAGATCTTGGAAAAAACTGGCATAAGAAATGCAGATACCTTGATGGAAGTTGCCTCTTTAGTAGGGGTTAACATAGCAATTCCAGTTGAAAAAATTGTTATGGAGTATTCTCATTTTGGCATAAGAATTTCCTCCTTTCTGAGTAACAAAAAGCCTTTGTATGTCCACATAATAAACACTGATGATTCTTCTTACTTGGACTGCACTTACTATGACATTTTATTTCAGAACACAAAAATCCGCGCTATCATAGACACGAGGCCCCTGTGAATATAATTTTTACCAGGTTGGTGGCTAAGCTTCTGTTGAAGCCAGATGTGGACCACTGAGTAGTATATGGGACTGCGGGGATGCATAATACTGTGTCCAAAGGAGCATATAGCCCGCTGCCTTTACAATCTGGGTCAGTAAGGGCTTCTGCTCCAGAGATGGTTCCACCAAACATTAACTACAACATGTTAATTGGCGCGGCATTTATGAGGAAATTTGGTGCTGTTATAAATATAACGGAGGAAACTCTTAATATTCTAGGACAACAGATTCCCATTTACTTTACCTCTAGTGAAATCCCAACGGATCTGTTTCACTCTAGTAAAATCAATCTAGCATACAGCGACGGAGTGATTCCTGCTTGATATTGGCGAATGAAGTGGAAAAAGGAGCCCTTCCCAACTAGATTTATGAGTATAAAGGGATTCCACTTCAAGCAGTGAGCACTTTGAGCCTACCATCTGGACATCAGGGCATAGTAGAAACTGAGATCAAAATTGACGTCCCTAAAGGGCTATATGGGGAAATTATGGGGCCTCATCAGCACTCACAGCTTGAGTCGCATGTAGCTCCAGGGCTATTACTCCATGGGAATGAGGAGATAAGTTACTGCTAGCGAATTTACAGAAGGAGATGATAATGATCCAGCAGCACCAAGAGGTGGCTTGTCTACAATTAGCTCCTATAGAGGAAGTTCACCATATTCATGATTTTGGATCATGGGAGAATCTTAGATTACCAACAAATTTATCATTTGGTGTATTGACAGTGGCTCCACAGAAAACAATAACTGGATTATCGGTGGAACAGCAAGATAAGGCCATAGCGTTATTTGAAAAATACTGGGATATTTTCACGTACAATGACCATAATTTGGGGTGCGCTAAAGGGGTGGTACATCCATCCTCCTTGGTCGGTTTCAGAACTGCTGGGCCCCAGCAAGTAGTTCCCAACCCAGCCCAGCTGCTCGCCCAAGTCCACACCTTACTAACTCAAAACACACCGCTCCACTGGTGCTCCCCTTTGTGCCACGACCTACCATAGGACCGGTACGCCATCTGGGCGTGTGGTTGGAGGCAGGAGGATACGCGTCAGCAGTAACGGAGGGCCATATACTGGACAACGTGACGAAGCGAATCGCCTCTCTCAGAGCCCACCCTACCACCCTCACTGGCAGGGTTGTTCTTGCCAACTCTATGCTCCTATCCAAAGTCTGGTTTGGAGCCCACGCCATCCCCTTCTCCCCAAGCTTCTTCAAATCCATGTATGCTTTGCTACAAGGTTGGCTTTGGTCAGGCCGCCCTCCACCAGTACGGCTAGAGGTCATGTTTGGCCCTCATCATCATGGTGGCATGGGCCTACTTGACTTCAAAGCCCATGCCGCCAAGATCCTAGGCACCTGGATTGCGGCCGTCACTGCTCCTACACTCCCATCCCAACACTGGTCCTGCGCGGCCCGCTCCAACTTCTCCCGAGCCTTGGGCCTCAACAATCCATCAAACCCCCACTCCCTGATGAAATACCTCGCATCACACACATCAGCCACAGGTCCTCACGGGACCAAAACCCACTACAAACGAATCCTACTCTCCATGCGAAGCGCAGAGTGGAGAATTCGTATTAGTGGACATACAACCCAAAGAGGCCGCCCCTCTCCTCAGTTCACACAAGAGGTACAGGGGCTACCCATCCATGATGGCGTGATCCCCACTCGACTCCAAGTCCTATCCAGGGTGGACTATCTGGACATGATGGACATCCCTTATTCCACTGAGACCCAAAAGACTATCTGGAAATACGCACACCATCCTCTGTTGCAGCCTCAAGTCCGTTCCCATGTGTGGCGCTGCCTGAGGCGGGTGTATCGTACAGCTGAGCGCTCTAATGCTTTACACTCATCATGTGTCGTGTGTGGCCAGTATGGAACGCTGTTTCACCGCCTGGAGAAGTGCCCCACCTCTAAAGTAATATGGCGCGAAGTCCAACGTCTGCTAGGCCAGGATCAAACACATCCCTTCAGTCTGTCAAGAGATATGTTTGCTTCATCAATGGCCTCCCCCTCCCACCCTCCCTTCGTGCTCTGGTGGTTGCAATCGCCATGTGGACTATCCACACGATTGTCTTGGATGCCATCGCCGGATCCATCCCCACCCTCCCTGAAGCTGTCCACAGATTCCGGTCTCATTTGGTGGATCACTTTCAAGCGTGGATGTTTGGATATCTCCCACTACGTCGCCGGCAGCTGGTCTCCTCCTGGTTCCCAGTCTGGTTCATCAAATCAGACCCCTTCCTCCACACGTGCTCAATAGTGGCTACGCCCCCTACACACGTTCCCTCCCCCTTCCCATAAGTGGCGTTCCCGCTGGCAACAAGAGATAGCATCGCTTCTCTGGGGTGCCTCACCTGGTACTGAGTTTTGTCTCGTCTGAGTCATATTCGGAAGTGTTCGTCCCATGGTCAGCCTTCCCCGCAATAAATTATAAAGGGGTGGTACATCGGATAGATATGGGGGATCACCCTCCCATTTGATTGCGGCCTATTAGATTATCAAAGGCGGTGGAAGAGGTTGTCTCTGACGATGTAGATAAACTTATCAAACAAGGGATTCTAGAGCTATCAAACAGTCCATGGGCATTGTCAGTGCTCATTATAAAGAAAAAAGATAGCACAAATCGGGTGGTTATTGACTATCACATGCTCAATAGAATAATGAAAAAGGATTTTTACCATCTTCTGTGGATTGACAATGTGTTGGACCAATTGAGCAGGGAGAATTAATTTTCTGCCATGGATCTGATCTTGGGGTATTGGCAGATCGAGTTGCCATCAACAGAATGGGAGAAAATGAACTATCATCACTTTTAAAGGGTCATTGTAGCTGAAACGCATGCCACAAGGTTTGTGAAATGCCCCGGCTACGTTCCAGCATGCAATGGATAAAACTTTAGGTGAATTGAAGATGTCCTGCATCTTAGTTTACCTCGATAATATCATTGTGTTCTTGCAGACGTTTACAGAGCATCTTGCCCACTTGGAACAAGTGTTTAGTTGCCTCACTAATGCTGATATCAAAATCAAGCCTTAGAAGTGCCATTTTTTAAATAACAATTGAAAAACTCAGGTTTGTAGTGGATTCAAAAGGGCTTAAACTTCAGACAGCAAAGGTGGAAGCAATAAGAAAGATGGACCGCCCAGGTAATAAATAGCTATTTAAGTGTTTATGGGGATGGTTGGGTACTACTGATGGATCATTCCCAACTTCAGTTGCATTGGGACACCACTTTTCAAGTTGTTAAAGAAAATGCCTCTTTCAATTGGATGGAACAATGCCAAAATGCTTTAATTTTTTGAAAATTACATTAGCAAGTGCATCCATTTTACAGTGGCCTAACTTTGACAAACAATTCATAGTACAAATGGATGCATCCCTCTCTTCTATAGGGGCAGTATTATCCCAGTAGGATGACAAAAGTGTAGAGCATCCTGTCACATTTTGTAGTAAAAGCTTGAACTGTCATGAAAAAAATTACACTGTGACTGAGTGGGAATGTTTGGTGGTGATTTACATGTACAAACAGTTTCAGGTATATCTACACGGGGTAAAATTCTAAGTGGTGATGGATCACGCTTCCTTACGCTGGCTGCAGAATCATCGTGAACCAGAAGGATGGCTTGTGCGTTGGGCACTAAAGTTCCAAGTGTAAAATTTCAAAATTATACACCATCTTGGAGCCAAACATCAAAATGTGGATTGTCATTCCCAACTACCAATGGTTGCTATCATGGCGGATTTGGCCAACATTATGTATGAGAAGATGGTGGTGAACAAATATCATGATGAACCACCGCAAGTAATAAAGGTACTGGATGGGCTTAGGCAGGATGCTTTCCTATGTGAGGGGGAACTATATAATTGGATTGGAGACTCGACGCTTAGTTTCTCTAAACCTTCTGCTAGACCTGTGATTATTATGGATGCTCATCGGGTGGTAGGACATGGAGGATTGTGGAAAATGGAGTTTTTGTGACCTCAATACTAATGAGAGAGCATGCATTATGATTTATTGAAAGTGGTAAAATGTTGCCATCAGCGTCAAGTGGAAAAACATTCCACAAGAAGACCACATACCAGCTGGTTAAGCCCAAGTTTGCCTGGCACACCGTTTCCCTTGATGAAGTGAGACCTCTGCCAACTAGCGCCAACTGATCTAAGTATATAATCGTTGCAATTGATCATTTGACAAGATGGGTGGAGGCCAGAGCCATTAACGACTTGGGAGAGGTCACTAGTGTCAAGTTTATAATATGATGCATTTTACAGCAACATTGCTGCCCGCAGTTCCTTATAACGGACAAAAAGACCAATTTCACTTTGCACATTTTGCCCAAGTTGAATGAGTTGATGGCGATCCATGGAGTTTTGACCACCCCCTACCATTTGAACTCAAATGGAATAGTGGAACGGGTTAATGAAACATCAGTGAACATACTTCGTAAGTTGGTAAAGGATTGATTCTTGGAATGGGGTACCTTCCTACCTACAGCTGTGTTTGCATATTATATCAGCTATCATTTGTCCACCGGTAAGAGCTTTTTCCAACTTCTGTATGGTCGACATCTTGCTCTGCCTGCCTTTATTTACTAGCGTGTAGAGGATACTGGTAGTGTGGACCCTCAGAAATATTTGAGGAATTTTATGGAAACACTGATTAAATTACATATGGAAGCCTAATCCACCAGTTTTCCAAGAAGTTTTGCAACCAGGCAGCTGACCAGAAAAGATGGAGCAGACTTCCGCTGTTCGCTATAGGAGATCATGTCTTATTCCATGACCAGCACGGATTTGGGAGGAAAAAAAAAGCTCTCTAACATCTGGGATGGGCTGTTTGAGACAATCGAGAATACTGACATGGACGCCTACATCATTAAGAAACCTGCGGGGGTCAGATTATCAACTAGTTCATACAAAGTTCCTTCAAGAATATAAGCAATAAGAGCATATCATCCAATCAAAGGGGGGGGGTAATGTCAAGAAGTTGATATGACTGAAGATATGCTACACATACTGAAAGATAAGAGTGGGAATCATGACGAGTCTCAAGATTAATGGAAAAGGTATATGATAAGTAAATTGATCAAAATGTCAACCACTCAGCAAATTGAGGGAAATTATGCTGAGATTTCAATATAGATGAAAACTCATAGAAAAAATTAAACAAATAGGAGACTACCAAGATGAGGATGCATCCAGATTGGGGACCTAGATTTAAAGAGTTGAACGGAGGATTGAGGAAGAGGTCTTTTTCTTTAAGTAGGTTGTTGCAGATAAGTCTTCGATTATTAAAAGATTAGAAAAAGGTCAATAGGGGCGATTGCTGCATATATCATTTACTGGGTTTTATTAGAGTTGATGATCTTCATATCATCTGATTTGGTTACTCAGTGGTAATATCCCGTGTAAACTGACTCAGTGGAATCAAGCCTTCACGCTGAGAATTTACAAGCATGAACTCCAAAAGTGATCATATTATCATCCATTTAGAAATTGACCTGAATAAAACCCTGAAATTCCAAAAATGGTAAAACTGCACTAGTGACGCTGAGGGGCGGGGAATGATGCTGCACAATCAAAATGGATTTATATTGGCTAGTCACTTACTTGGACCGTCATCCAGAAATTGATTCTCTTAAATGATGGGTCAAGTCAAGGAGAAAATCAAGCGCAACAGCATGAAGCTTAAGAAAGTCAAAGCCTAAAAATGAACTGCCATCATGCAGCAGCTGAAAGATGCTCTGGATATCCTGAAGATTTCTTGGCGGGATAGCAAAGAATGGGGGAGTGAGTACTGGACTAAGCACAACCATCATCAATATTTAATGACCAAAAGGACGTTGAGAGCCACGTGAACGCTATCTATCAGTTTCAAAGCTTGGTTGGGATAATGATCAAAGAGGGCCTGGTTAGCCTCAAGGAAATCTGATCTAAGGCCATGATCTGGTAGGTGGAAACCCTGTCAGCCATAGTGCCCTCTGACCCTACAATAATCAAGTGTGAGATCAAAAGGTTTTATGGTTACTATTCTGGTACCAAGAGATGAACCATCATCAACTTAATCCCATATTGACCTGGCCAAGCCAGCACTAGGGGGCTGGTCACCAGATGACGTCCATAATTCAACTATCAAAATCACCATCAATGAAGTTATACGAGGATTTAATGAGTTGTTGATGAAGAAATTTACAGGACCCAACAATATGTGCGTTGAAATTTATTACGCTATCTGTGACTGCATCACACAGGAGCTCACCAGCCTCTATAACTCCTGTCTTTGAACCGGACGCCAAATTCCTGGGGGCCAGAAGACCCATAAATTACTCCTGTACAAGAAGGGACTCCAATGGCAACTTCAGAACTGGCACCCAATTGACCTTATAAATGAAGACTACAAACCTTTAACACACATTCTGTCAAATAGGATAATGGCATCAGCACCGTGTACCCTCCATCAGGCCCAGTACAGGCTCATCAAGGGTCGCACCATCTTGACACAGTGTTAAAACCGTCCAAAACGTGCTGCAGGACATACAAGGAGCTAAACAGGGCTATCTTATGTTTCTTGACATGGAGAAGGCCTAAAATCAGGTAGTGTAGCCCTTCTTGCATGCGGTGATGAAAGTGATAGGTATACCAGCCGCTTTCCACTCCTGGATCTTAACTCTGTATATAGGTCTTATAACAAAGGTGATTGTGACCATTGGCCTCACAAATGATATACTGATTGGCCAGGGTCTTCATCAAGTCGATCCCATGTCACCAATCCTATTAAACTTTGCGGCTAATATACTCTTGGCAGCAGCAGATGCAAAATTCTGTGACCTCATCCACACCAACCAGTGGCTGTTTAAAATTCAAGCCTTCACCAACAACACCATGGTAGGGATCAGCTCACTCTCTGACCTCTAAGGCGCCAAAGAACTCCTGAGCCTTTACCAATCAGCGTCAAATGAAAAGATCAACCTTGATAAAACCGCCATAATGAGGGCCAGTAAAACCAACTTCAGCCCAACATCTGATCTAGTGCCAATCTAGAAAACCCAGACAACCTTGTGCCTAGGAATTTTATTCAATAATAAGGGGTCTGGCGGTACTTGAAACCGAAAAAGATGTACTATCAAGTTTGTCATCTTGAATGGCCTGCTGGAAACATGCGCGCCTAGATCTCAAGGAAAAAGTGCTGACCATCAACAACTTCATTCTCTACAAACTCTGGTACACCACCCACGTGCTTTTAATGAGTCCAAACCTGGAGAAGAAAATAAAGACTGCTTCACACCTTCCTCTGTTAAAGTGAGAATAGCGCTGATTTCCCTCAATACCCTGTTTGATCCAAAGTATGAGTGAGGATTAATGCTTGACTTTGATTCCCACGACCAGAGGTATGGACCTAGTTTTTTCTCTTAATTGTGCATACGCACATGCGCTGCCAGACCCTAAATGGAACTTAACTGGGAAAGAGCCCAGGGCCTTCAGGAACTTGTCTCATCACGCTCCTTGCATGAGTGTATGGCAACTCACCCAGGAAGCCCACCCAAAATTCCAGCTCCTACTACTGAGCGTTGTGCAATCAGGCTTTGCGGCTTGGATGTTGATCATTTAAGGCTTTGGCGCATGATGCTAACCAGATTTGTAGGGATGTCAGATCCTGTAATTCCTTCATGAATTCTGCAACTAGCTGAGAGGAACGTAATTATATTGACCACGAATTTGCAAGGCCATCAAAATTCTCTTCAAGTCTACCCTGTTTAAACATAGGAAACTGCTCCAAAATATTGGGTGCAATCAACCCACTCAACCTTAAATCGTCAATGACTGGGTGGCCAAAGGCCACAATAAAACTACCCCCCTGAAGAAGATAATTTCAGGCCTTAATTCCCATCTGGTCACCTCTAAGCAAAAGTCAATCACCTGCAGATCCTGCGCTGAGCGTTAAATCCAGTAAGTATAGTGAAACAGAATATCTGCACAAGGACTACCCCATCTGCGCCAAACCAGAAGCAGATATTGGCAACTGCTATTATGAGTGCACCACTTTCGCCTGTATTGGTCTACAATGAGGTACCTTCTTTCAGGTGATGAATTGTCAGAGGAGCTGCACCTGTCAAAAGACCTGTTTTTTGCATTTACCCTGCAATAATCCCAGATCCAACTGCATGCCTTCCTCTAACCTTATTATATATGGGTAGTCCACTCAGCCTTTGTTGGCAAAAGTCTTGACAATGAGATCCCCATTACAAGAGTTTGGTGTTGAAAAAAAATCAAATCCCATATGATCAGATCCATTGGATCAACAAATTTTTGCGCCTTATTCCTGAGTGTTATTAGGCTGCACACCTGGCTTTCCCTGCTGGATCGCTTATCATATGTGACAAAGCAACAAATCAATTAAGAGACCAATGGCCTGTTAGCCCATCAACGCTGGTATTGTGGCTAATGATGGCGATTGATGACCAGCGATGGTTGGAGATGCTAGCTGGCTAGCGGCCCCCATCCCTGGTCCTTTCAATCTCAGCCAAAATCTTGTATTCCGCCCTTCCTCTTACTTTCTTTTTGTGTTTTTTTTCTAAATAAAGTATGAATTTTATAAAAAAGTAAAATGGGACATAAGTTGGAGAATCTTTTTCTAAAAAATTAATATAACTTAAATTGGTTTAGTAATTTCAGAGTTATACATGAACAAACATAGAAAAAAACAAAAAAAATTACAGGTCAAATTGTGAACCTTTTCTTTTTCAAAGTTGGTTACAAATAAAAAGTTTTTCATTTTTAAAAAAGTAATACTTATATATGTTTTTAATGGTAATCAGTACATTGTTACAGCTGAGCAGTTTGATATTCAATTGATTTAATAGTTAAAATGGGTTTGCTAAGCAGCTGGATGTTTATTTAACTATTTGAAAAAGCCAATGTTTTTAGTAATCAGTAGTGACTTATTTGATTAACAAATTAATGGTTTTTGTAATTAGCTGATGATAAGTTTAGGAGAATTTAATTGGTTTAGACCTAGTAGTTGTTGGTTATTGATTAAATTGAGAGTTGAAATTGGTTTTTCCTGATTAATAATGGTTTCAGTTGATTTCTATAAATTCAAACGGTTTTTCTACGCAGTTTATATTTAATAAGTCAATAGCTTTTTTAGCACTAGGTGGTCACAACATAATGGGGGATACACTGATCTTTATTTAATCATTACTGAGCTCCTAAGAGCTTGGGGAGAAGGCAGGGGTAAGAGGAGGTGTTGAGAAAGGGTGGGGGAAAGTTTTGGCAGAGATAGATGTCCACTCAAACTGACCAATTAGCCCATGGCGACATGGTAAATGCTCTCAGGGCCATATGCTGAAATGAACATTAACCCTTTCAGTCATTTTCAAAAAAAATCATCCGTTTTTTGGCCTTGAATTTGGCATGAATCTCTTGGCTGGAGTTCACTCTTTTTGTAACTATTTTGGTCCTTGTCCATAACATAAATATCTAGTAGATTTGGTCTTTGTTCATAACTTAAATTTTTGATAAATTTGATCCTTGTCTGTAACACAAATATTTGGTAAATTTTAAAATAGGAATATGTAAATCTCATTTTTTAATTTCATATATGCGTTTTTTAGATTTACATACTCATCAGTTTTTGAATACATATATGCGTTTTAGATTTACATACCCCTCAGTTTTTGAATGCATATATGCATTTTTAGATTTAAATATCCCTCGGTTTTTGGACACAAATATGCGTTTTTAGATCTACATCCACCTCAGTTTTTGGACGCATATATGAGTTTTTAGATTTACATCACCCCCCATTTTTTGGATGCATACATGCATCGAATGATTGAAAGGGCTAAAGTGGGTGACCATATAGGGAAGCGTCCACAGAGTTGAGGCAAAAGTGGCAAATAATATGAATTATGAATAGTCAATATCACTATGCCAAGTGCCAAGATCCTTAATGATTTGGAGAAATTGGGAAGTGAGAGGTTGAACATGAAGTCCTGAACAGTGTGCCCTACCCAGGGTTCTTCTCACAGGAGTTCACATACCTTGTTCCAGAAAGGGGCTATAAGGGGCAAGTAAAGAAGTTGTGGGGTGTGTTTGGAAGTTCAGCACATTGCGGGCAGCTCTTGTGCTGGAAGGTGGGACCCATTTGATTCCCTGTCCTATATGAGCAGTGTAGAACTCGCCACGGTGTATTTGACATTTTAGATGAAAGAACAGGGTGGGTAACGTCCTTCCAAAGCGCCTTGAAATTCCATTCCACAGTGGGGGTAGAAGTTCAAGAAGATGAGGCTGCATTGGGGGTCTGTCCAAAGGGTGGAGGTGGGAGATAACAATCAACCCATTGTGAACCAGGGTGTGATGCCAGGGGCTTATCCCAGGGCCCTTCCTTTTATAAGGGAAGGCGTGGTACACCCATATCCTTACCATCTTAAGCTCAAGGAGAGCCTAGTTCCATTAAAAACGTGATGAGGGAGTGAGGTAATGGCCTAGGTGGTTTGTTAGCCATTCCCCGAAAGCTGTTGGAGAGGCCTATGGGAGCCCAAGTGAGGCCGCTAAACCCTGGCGTAAGGCTGCACTCACTGTGGCATTAAAGCCATATCCCAGCAAATGATGGGCTTAAGGAACCCCATCAGTTTGAAGTGGCATGGGACCTAGCATCTAAAAGACTTAGGCCCCCTTCATTGCAGGGCCAGGATATTGTGGTCAGAGCTGTTGGTGGGTGGTTGGATCCCCATATCCAGCAGCGGAGTATCACATGCAACCTCAAGTAAAAACTGTCTGTAAAGGGAAAGACATGAGCGAGGAACCATACATTAGATAGAAGAAAAACATTCGCCATCAGGGTGTGTCCCTGGGGGGTGATACGACGGCGGTTCCAGATGGCTACATGCAAGTTTATTGCATCTAGCAAGAAGTCCTCATTATCCTTGATCATGAACCCAAGTGGTGTGGTGAGGGCACCTAGGTGCCAAAAGGTACCCCAGGTAGGTTCCAGACCAAAAGGCGGAGGAAACAACGGGTTATCAACTTGCACTATAATGGTTTTAGAAGTGTTAACTTTTGCATTGAAAGCCTTGGAGTATCGATCCAGGGCCTCCATGGCCAGGTCAGGTCCTTTTTACATCCAACTGCCACTGCTTTATCATCAGCAAAGGATATGGTGCGGGTGGGGGTTTCCCAGGAACCTGAATACCCACCAGTCGTTCCTGGATTAGGGCCAGAAGAGGATCCAAAGCTATGTTGAACAAGATTGGGATCAGTGGATTCCCTTGATGGAGACCCTGTTCAACCATCACCGCTGCTGTAACGCCCATTGAAACAACACTTTAGTGAATCTGGGAGTAAAGCGTTATTAGCCATGTCCTAGCTTGTGGTGGGATATGGAGACGGGTTAGGGAGGCGTCAAGGTACTTCCAATTCACACAATAAAATGCTTTTTCCATATCAAGGAGCGCCACAAAACCATGTGTTTGAGACTATTTAGCTGACAGGATTTCCAGAAGCTCATTGTAATTGTTCCAAAGCGATCTCCTTAGGATAAAGACATGTTGGGCTGTGTTGAAGCGTGATGCTGCCCACTTAGTCATGCGGTTTACTAGAAGTTTAGTAAATAGCTTGTGGTCTGTGTTCAATAGTGATAATGGTAGCCAGTTTGCAAGGTCATCATGGCTTGCTTTCTTATAGATAAGGGTCATAATTGAACCTCTTGAGTCAGTAAGTACTCCTCCTTCTTGCAAGAAGGTCGAGAAGAGGGGCTGGAGGGCCTTTTTAACTGTGACAGGATCAACTAGATACACTTCAAATGGGATACCATCTGGGCCTGAGGCCATCAGGTGCGGGCTGTGGATTATAAAGTCCATTACTTCTTGCTGCATGATTGGTGAAAGAAGTTCAGCATCTTCTGAGAGGTTAATTAGTGTTTCCAAAACCCTCATATAAATTTCAGAACTTTTGCTGTGTTCACTCAGGAAGCCTTGAAGAGGACTGAATAATAACGATGGATCTCACTGGTGATTTCCTCCTTGTTTGTGATGATGGTGGTCCCCACCCTAAGAGTTGCCATCTCCTGATACTTTAAGCTAGAATTTGTTTCTTTTAGAAGAAACGGGTGGGGCATTCCCACTGAGTGTAGTAATATGATGATGTGAATTTTGCTGCCCGTTCTTCTTGCTCAGTAAGTTCCCGCTGATAAATCTCTTGGGCCATTACCATGCATCCAACTATTGAGAGGAAGGCGACGGTTGGAAATTCCTTTCATGGTGACGTATTCTAGCTTCAGCCCGTCTGACTTTAACCTGAGCTGCCATCATTTGAGTCTTAGAACAGTTGTAGGCTGCTTTTAAAATCATTTCTTTTTTATCTACCTATTTGCTCTTGAAAAGTTCGCAAACAAGGTTTACAGGTGTTCTGCCTCACAAATGGCCGCATTTGTCTTCTTCTTTGCAGACTGGTTGTTCATGAGCCTAGAGCAATCCTTGGCCAAAATCTCCTTGATGGTCTGAGGATGTTTGTCAGTATCACTGTGAAGGATTTTTGGTCACTTATAGTTTTATCTCGGGTTATGGGAGAGGAAACTCAACCCACCAGCAAGGGGCCCACTAGAGCCATATCAAACCCTGAAGCTGATATGATCTCCCAACCTGCACCTTGGATCTGAGACATACAGCCAAGGACAGGTGCTGATGGAGGAAGGGCATCTGTGAATCTACTCGACCTGAGGAAATCCTAAATCTGAGAATTACCTCATCTGTCTTGTGTTCCAGTAGGAAATGTGTCCTGAACCTAACTTAATATTGTATTGAAATCACTTATAAGCACTATGTTGCATGGGAGTTGAAGTATAGCAAGTTCCTCCAAAAGCTGGTTCTGCTCCAGGCCTGAATTTGGCAGGTATATGCTTGCGACAAAGAAGAAAAATTCAGGGGTAGATATAATTAGCCAAGATAAGGTGAACATCAAGGTATTTCAAAAATTGGTGAGTTATCACCTGGAGGTTGAGGATAATAAGGCCTACATAATTTGTCTAACAAGAGTTACCTCCAAATTGGTCATTCTATGCTTCTATTTCAGAGGGGGGACATGAGACTCCTGGACAGCTACAATATCCATTTATCATGGTGCCTCTTTGGGGCCCCATAGATGTCCCCCTTCATATCCCGGGGGATTATCAGAGCTTGACATGCATCCATAAGGCTGCTCATTTTAAGTCCTTGAGCCTGACTTTTAGTGGCAATCGAGTAGATCACCATAGAGGAGGGTGGTTTTTATGAGCTGAAGGGCCTGAGGAGCATGTAAGCCAGACCAAAATACTACCCTTACTTCTCTACAGGGGAGATTCTGAGGGCGTTGATAGACTCCTCGAATTGGGCATCCTCTGAAGTATCAGAGTCCATGTTCACCTCCTTCAATACAGAGAATGAAGTCAGAGTTGCAATCCCCTTAGACGTTGGGGGTTGATGACTTTAAGCCTCTACCTCTACTTGGGATACTCTATACCTGCTCCACTCTTTGAGTATCTTGTGGTAGCAAATTAGTTTTAGATGCCGCCCCTAGGCTAAATTCCTCTGGGCTAGCTTTATGTGAAGCAGATTTGCGATTGTTTTTTGCTGGTGAAAGGTCTGGCAACTTAAAAGGGGTGCCAAATGGCAGGGGTCTTCAGAACTAAGGAGTAAAGCTGTGCTCCTGGCTGTGCCTGCTCAAATGCCACCCAAAGAGCAGGGATTAGGTTTTGTACTGGTATCCAATGAGTAGGTTGTGGGATTGCCACTGCTGCTGTATAGAGCGTTTCTTACCTGTCACAGGGATTTGGCTACTGGATGAGAGAGCTTATTGATGAGCAGTGCAATTATTGTATAGTTGGCCTAAAGCATTACATCATGAGCAGCTCAGTCGCGCCTGGCCAGGATCAATAATGAAGATTTCTGAACATGATCCAATGACTTCCACACGTGGAATAACCACCATGTTATGGGCTACCATAGGGTTGGGGATAAATGATGCTCTAGAAATAAGAGACCGTTGAGTTGGGGCATAGTAGGCTAGTGCACAAAGGTCTAATTTTAGAATCAACCCAAAAGCTTATCAAAACCCGATGCAGGGCAAGCTTTAGGGGATTCTGAGTCCACTGTAGTTGAGAGATTAGAGAAAGTTACCCAAGAATTTTTTTCCAAGTTAAATTGCGCTCTAGATATATAAAGAGATCCATGTGAAATCTCTATTTTAGTAGAAGATGCCAGTCTGCATCTGCTGCAGCTGTAAACCCTACAACAATATAGTAACTTCAACTACTCCATTAAATTTTGGTATCAACTGGAAAAGCTCTTGCTATTGCTTAAAAAATAAATAAAATAATCTTTTATATAAAACTTGAATGGGTTATGCCCATATTAGACTCTAACTGCATTAGTTAGGTGACCTAGAGAGTGAACTTTGTGAGCGAGTTTATGCCCATCTCTTACTCTTTTAGCCACAAAAGCAGCTTCACGAGGGTCAATAATGGGTGTTGAAGGCACTAGTTTTTCTGCCATGCACCTGATACATCATTAACTCACTTATTTTTGTTTATATTCAGATTTTAAATTTTAATTTGGCTGATCCCCTATGGGGCGGGACCCCAGATAGAGGTGCTGACATCCATTTGGGTTTACGCGCTGGCACCTGCTGGACTTCTCAGTTGGTAATCGACTTTTTCCAGGTTAGATGGCCTTACCTTTCTTGGAATTACTTCCTGCCAATTATTTGGTGGAGTCAGGTTCATCCTCACACCAATCTATCCCTCCAGCCTTCATCTGACCATCAGCACATGCTGTCTGGGATTTTTCTGAGGTCTGATTGGCTATTTGGATATTTCCAATTGAAATTTGATTTTGATTTTGATAAAGAATTACCATGAACTGATCCAATACATAGTGTTGACTCAGTTTGGGCGTGTTGGTTGCCTTCCAAATCATGAAAATGACAGCCAACTGATTTGAAACCTATTATCAATTCAGTTTGGGCATGTTGGTTGCTCTCCAAATTGTGTATATGATGGCCAATTGATCCAACAATTACTTTCAATTTATTTTGGTCACCTTGGTTGATTTCCAAAGGGGTGGTGGTCTGCAAAGCCGCCTGAACCCCCTGCGCGGTATTAGAGTGGTGATACATCCTGCTAACTTGATTAATTTGTTAAAAGCCTCCAGGGTGGGATGCACCAATTTGTTTATCCTCAGTTAACCCAGAGTCGACTGAGGTAGGCAGTAAAATGGCAGGATCATTTGTTATTCGCCTTATATTGATAAATCTGGGATTGCATCGGCTTTTGCAGTTGCAGTTTGGAGCGGGTAGTATGGTATGACACAAAAGTTGGTAATTAAGGGTTCTGAGGTTTATGGTTTGATTTGGCGAATTCTGACGCATCAGATGATCACTCAGTGTACTTTACCAACATATTCCTTTGATTCAATAAGGCTAGATTTCCGGGTGATTGTGATTTTTGAAAAGTAAAA